>CAEMYA010000008.1:3456019-3541868 GCA_903131615.1 Diplodus sargus
AAAAAAAAAAAAAAAAAAAAAGACCATGAACTGGAATTCTCCTTCACCGGGAGAAGACAGGTGATTATTTATTTGCTGCTGTTGGAAAAATCGAGTAGAGAAATGATTGGGACCAGAAGGGGCTGCGTTTCTTAATCATATCCAAGGCAACCGTTGACGGGAGGGTTTGTCTCTCTTGGATGAAGCCTTGGAACTCAGACACTGTGGCTTGCTGCTACATGGGCGAACAAATGACCCACCAACATTCACTCATTAGACATTCTTCCAGTCTGGCAGCTTGCGTGTCTCACAGTACCACCTAAAGTCATTCTTAACTTTTTTAAATCTTTTTTTTTTACGATGACTTAATCTGAGAGACACAGTCTGGGGGACGGGGAAGGGGGGCGTTTATGCGTCAGGAAACAACAGTTTTGGGCCGTGATGTGCAGCGACCCTGCTGGCTGTGATTCACTTGCCCGCCCCCCCATATGCTCCGACTCCCTCTTGTTGTGTCCACGGGGGGGGAACATGACAGCTGCTGATGTACAGCGCTGGCACGAGTGGTCACATCTCCTCTGCTTGGCTGCCTCCACAAACTCTCCACACATCCCTTATTTACTGCCTCGCTCCTCAGACACCCGGCGCTCCATATACAGTAGCTGGCAGCGCTGACACCGAAGAAATACAGCTGTGCTCTTTGGACGCCTCGAAGCAGCTGTGAGGTATGCTCCGCATCCAGGATGGTGTTCTAGGAGGAATGGCTTACAGCGGGCGAGAAGTTAGGGAGAAACTTATGACAGATCTTTAAGCTGTGTTGCTTTGTCTTGCATGGGGTGGGGAAAGCGTCCAAACTCAGAGAATGTGGGAATAGCGGGAATAAAACAAATCGAGTGTCTGTCTCCGAATCTGACGTGACATTTCAGACCCAGCCCGGAAAAAACTTGGTAAGTCTTTGCCCCCGACTGATCTGACTGTGCTGACATTCTGGCATTTATTTCTTATTTTTTTGCTGCGAGTGAACTCCCTCTCCCCTCAGCCACCGCCACTCACAGTTCCATCAGACAAACCGTTCGTCCTCCTCGTGGTTTTTTTTTTTTTTAGAATGCAATGATGAATGCCACTTCAATGAAAGCTGTTTAACGATGTTATTTTTTGTACACTGCTTTGTCGTCAGTTTTAATGTTTGTTTTTATACAATATTAAGTTGTTTCTTGACATAGGCTGTTTTTTTTTTTGGCACATTCACGACAGAGGCTCGTTGTCGCTTCATTGTGAGAACATGACATTTAGCGTTTGTTTCTTTAGGGGGATTTGTCTCCGCAGTGTTTCCCCTGCGAGGTGCAAACATGCCTTTCTGTCTTAACATTGCTACGGGCGGTTAAAGCCCGTCAGAATTGATGGGGAGAGAAAAAATTGTCACATTTCCCACAAAGGGCGTACTTGCACGCTTGTCGCCGTGCCTCTCCGCATAAGACCCAATTTAATTCAATTAGACGTCCCGGTGTAATCTGTGGTACGTCTTTTATAGAAACTGCCAGTGTAAGGCCCATTATCTTTTTTGCAGGGCATGATCTATGAGATGACACTGCACAACACAGAGCCCATGTCACTACAGCGCCATCATCCCCGGATGTAAATATGCCCATTTTAACGACTGATGTAACCTACTGTAATACTTTACCTCTGACACCTGTAACCACATTTTTACATTTTGAACAGTTTAATCGCCATTTTTCTAATTCTGAATCGCCTACAGACCCGCGCTCTTTTCAACCTTACACCCATATGTTAGCCATTTTTCTCATGTTTGATATTTGTTTTTTTTTGCCTCTATTTGTCAGGAGCGGTGTATATTTGATGTAAATTTGTGTGTTTTTTTTGTTTTTTTGTCAGTATGGTTTCCATATTTTATTTTATTTGCATCTTGTAGTATTTTCCATATGTCTTTCTGTTTTGTTTTGTTTTTGGAAGGAGTTTTAAGTAACCCCCACTTATCTACGGAAGCACTCCCGGTAGAAGGTAAAGGAAGGATGCACATGCAGTAATTGGGTTTTTGTCTGCTGTGAAGAATTTTGATACAGACTGGTTTTTTTTTCCCTGCCACCTTTGACATTTTGTTTCTGTAATCTCCTCCTAATCCTTCCCCCGTGCTAAGGCTAAATATCCGAGCAGTGGAAATGTATGCTCTACAAATGGTGTGTTTGATGTTGTGTTCTGCTGGATGGCAACTATCTGATACCTGCCAGCCTCGTCCTGTGGAGTTCTCTGCTACATGTGAAAGCACTCTGAATATCTATACTAGGTGGTGCACTACCTTCTCTTTATTCTCTCAAATCAACTATTTTTTAAATAAAGGAAAGAGTGTCACAAAAAAATCCCACGATACCGTACGCTCATTGCCTTTCATGTTTAATGACTCGATGCTCCTGATGTATTCCCTTTCTTGTGTCACTGTCAATTATACAGGCGGCATTTAAACAGTGTTTGATGCAGAAATTTGTGGAAGACGAGGCACGGAGAGCAGAGTGGAGCAGTGTCGCGGCAGATCTAATGGTGCATTGAATGAAAGAGAGTGGCATGGCTGCCTTAAAATGGCCTCTTTTTTTTTTTAGAAAGGAAAAATAACAAAACCTAAGGGACTGTTGTCCTAAAGACGCTGAGATGAGCAAATGGTAGTCAGCCAGACGAGCAGACGTTTTTTTCTTTTTTTCTTGAAGAATAAAAGGGAGATGATAAGAGTGGGAACCAGCGCCAATTTGTCTCGTGTCTCTACAGCACGGAGCGAGCAGCAGAGTATTTTTGTACAGAGCTTTATCTCCCCCCCTTTTTTCTTTTAACCTAATTGTCATCAGGCCCGTGTGTGATAGTGACTGGAGTTTATTGTGCCATTCCATCCTAGCTTTTTGTTTTCACATCACTGTTCCTTCTATGCAAAAATATGACCTATTTTAGCCTTTGTACAGATTATTTTGTATGAGTAACATGTACTGAAATAAAGTGAAGAGAATCAACCGTGAACTTAATTGTTATTACAGCGTTTCGCATTTTTTTTCATCCTCAGCTGAAGTCATTTCATTAACCTGAATCAGGAAGGCTCTCTTTTTTTTATTGACTGTTTGCTTTGTCCTCAAATAGCTTCGTTCAGTTTGTTGGTCGGCAGTGGAGCCGATACGCAGGTCGTCTCTGCTGCTGTCTGCTCCAGATCTGTCGTGTTTTCGCCGGATGAACCGTCATTTTAACTGCACGGCGGCGCTGCTTTTTGGTTCTTTGTCACGCTGTTCTGACATGACTTCACATGCAAATACAGTACCACTGATACTGCTTCAGGCTTACTGTAGCATTAAAGCATTTGTTCTTTTTAAAGATCTATTAGAATGTTACGTCTCAAGTACGGAAGATTCTATTTTTACAAGGTTTATGTAAATGGAATTCAAGCAAAATCGAATCAGATTCTTTCGGAATTAATGGTGAAAACTCGTACATTACTTACACGATCCCAAATGTTTCCAACAATGAAACCAAAACCATAGAAATTCTACATTTTAGAAAACACAGCACTTAATTTTGTCCCCTGTCACTGTCACTTCCAGAAGAGAGTGAGGAAGGAGGTCGGCAAACAAAACTAAACGTTTTGTGAATAAAACTTTAAAACATTACCTAGTTCTTGAGCATTTCTGTCTCAGTCACATCAGAAAGACTTGGTGGTTGTTTAATAATGAAGACAACAGCTCTCATGATCCCACGCTACATTTGCCTTTTGTTTTGATTGAGAAACCCCAAGCAGCAGAAATGACAAACAGCGCATTTAAAAGAGAAAAAGTTTGAGGAAGTTTGGGAGGTGAACTTATTTGCTTTCTTGCTGCGAGTTCAATGAGAAGATTGATAGCACTGTGTCTTAGTGATAAATGTGAAGCCTGCAGCTCACAGCCGCTCAGCTTAGAATAAAAACTGTGAGTGACTGTTAACCTGGCTCCGTCCAAAGACTACAACAGCAGCTGACCATCGCCTCTGTAGCTCACTCACCAACATGCTCATTGTTTGGCTCATGGCATTAGCTTACCGCTTTGTGTACAGACTTGATAGTGTAAAAAACATCATTTAACATTTTGTGAACAATCCTTATTCACTTTCCACTCCTGTCTGAGCTATAAATATGAGGCTGGTTAGCTAGCCTCGCAATCCAAAACGCCGGACTGGCTAAGTACATTTCTACAAATCCATAGATAAGTTGAAACTGGGTGATTCTTTAAGTTGCAAATTTAGGTGTGTTTAGGTTGAATTGTCTTTTTCATTCTCATCACAGCACTGTACTCTATGCTCTTTAGTCACAAAAGCTGCTCGGTTAGGGTTACGAAATCATGATTTGGCTTGAATTCTCTGTTTTGGTCGCCACAATCGTGGATGGAGATGGTACGACTTCCCGTGAAAAATATCCAGTTTTGTTGGCCACAAAAACAGCTGCAAATCTCAGCGGTCTTCTTAAATAAAAAACACCCACTTTTGACACTGCAAAAACGGATGGAAATATCCCCAGCTGTCCTTTTAAATATCCACTGGTGTGAGTCAAACTGGAGTTGGTTGTTCGGCAGATGGCTGGCTGTAGTGACGCCGACGCAGTCACCTCAACCTCCTGATGTGAAAGTCAGCTAATAAGCATCTAATGGGAACCTGATATGCCACGTTTGTTGCAGATGTCAACCTTGGACGTATCCATGTTTGGCAGAAACGTTAACATTAAATCCTGGTGACTGGGCTGAGCGCAGACTTTTGTCCGATGGTAACAAAATCTGCCTGCCAGCACCTCTAAAGTTCAATAATTAACATGTTGTATTTTGTTTGTTAAATATAACAAAACCTGAAAAGTAACATGAACACGTCACCGTTTTATTGGTGCAGGTTTCTGCTGTGACCTGCTTAATGCTAAGCTGAGCCAAACTCCTGCTGGCAGCATCTCCATAGCCTATTTACTGTAAAGATACAACATGTTATCAATACTTTTGATCTAACTCTTGGCAAGAAAATGTTCGACGTACAGTTAAATTACTCCTTTATAGAGTACAAAAGCTAAACAGAGACTGTGCATGAACAGGAAGAGCAAATTCCATTTAAACAACTGCAGGAGTAAAAAAGAAAAGTTGTATCTAGTGTAGAGGAGAGAGATCAATCTCATTATGTACCTCTGGCAAGGCAGCGAGGTACCTGAGGGACCTCGTGTCCTTCTGTCACTCAACAGGAAACTTGTACTATAATCATTAAAAAAAAAACACACAGCCTTGTGATTAAGTATTCACATATAGTATTTCCATTTCCAAGGACAGCTCTGACTTCATTCCTGAATTATGAGCGAGAGACGCCGGTAGTGGTTCTTTTATACATTCACTTTGAATTAATAGTCATTTGATTGATATTTCTTCTCCGCTCTATCCTCAGATGATCCCTCTGGTCATTCCGACAGATGATCCATTTTGCCAGACCGCCATCAATTGAGTTTTGCATCTTAATCTCGTTACGGAATAGGTGGCCTGGCATTTTTACGTCTTGATTAATCTGATTGTTATCGGGTTGAAATTTCGCAGAGATTCACTCTCCAGCACAAATGGAGACAGCCCAGCGGAAACATCCGAAACAAACTGCCCAGTGTCGCTTAACCACGTTAGATGTCCTTCCACTCAAAGACGTCATTGTCCGGCCTTCGTCAGCTATCATTCCGGCCAATAAAGCATGAGGACAACTGTCTCTGCAGCTGGAATTTGTAAACACAAACTACTTATACTAACAGGGTGAGGCAGAATGCTTGCACCTTGGCGATTCAGGGCCTGGTAGCTTTAGGTCAACCAAGAGTGCATGGAGGTGAAACTGGCACTCTAGCAGCAAGCTGACAATATTCCAACACTCAAAGGCTATTCAGCTGCAGTCAGCCAGAGATCATTTTTGTGTAATCTGACCCGCCTGCCTACATAGACATTTCTCGGCCCTACCAGCTTTGCCGGGGCAGCGTCACAGACACCATGCCCCCCCTTTTTCTAGCCGACCTGATACCCAAAACAGCCAGCAGCCCTCCCCTCAGATTCACATGGCGGCTGAGTATCTGCGGGGTGGGGCTGGAGCTGGGGACTGTTTTGAAGTAAAAGCTCACCACGGCTTCTACGTGACTGTAAAAAACACCAACAAACGATGGACAGGAAACTGAACCTAAACCGAGCCGAGACGTTTTCCTTCGTCAACCCGTGGATCAGATATTTTCTCTTCTTCTTCAGCTTCTTGTTTTGGGTGAGTAAAGTCGCACGGCTAAAGGAGCTTTCTTTGGAAGGAGGCACAGTGGCACACAGTGTTATGGTGTCCCTGAACGTCATATTATTTCAGAGCATACAAATCCTCAGCTACCAGGGAGCTGTAGCTCTCCAAAAAAAAATGCAGATCTGCTGTAAAAAGAAAGCTAGAAAACTCGAAAAGGCAAAAGAAAAAAAAGAGTATAAATAATGAATGAAGAAATATAATTCAGACCGTGTTCAGAGCTGCAAACAGCAGGAACACCCAGCCACCCTGCTGCTTCCTATTTTAAGTTTACAACAGTTATATATGGACCCTGAGATTGCTCATACATCACTGTAGCAACTGTTGAGTGGTACATTCTTATCAAATCAGTGGAGCACTGACTCACGCTGAAACATAACACCTGGCAACTGCTGGTAGTCATCTGAATGCTGCTATATATTTTCACTCAAGCACCGTTACTGGAAAGTTGTTGTACAGCGTGTCGTTGGCTGCATTGTTTCACGACATGACTGCACAGTTTTGGAGTCCATATTATATACAGCAGCGATTCCCAACCACGGGCAATTATACCCCAGAGGGTACTTCTGCAAGAGCCAGGGCATATATGGAGAGAATATGAAGTAGCTAAAAAATACAATTATTCCAAAAAGTCAGTGCCTGAACCAAAGACAGAGTGTGTGTGAAAAGCAGTTAGGAAGCAAGATGATCTCTGAGCAGTAGGCTACAATTAATGGATACATAAGACAAAGGAATCTACAGATCAAAAGTATTAGAAATGGATAGTGGAAAATGGAAAGCATTAATAAAAGTAGTGCATGAATGTTTAAAGTAGTCATTGATAAACAGTGGAAACAGCTGGATATAGTGTCTTAGACATTTAAAGAGCTTAACTCTAGCCACAAGTATGACATCAATTAGAAAACAGCTAGCTCAAGGTAATGTGTAAATTATTCAAACAGAAAGTGAATGAAAATATGGTTAAAATATCAATTAATTAGGCTAATGGTGGAAACAGCTTAAACCTAATGGATAAACCATCCAAATCGTAGACGTCTTAAAGCAGCTCAACTTAATAAATCATTTAAATGGATAACAAACATAAAGAATTATAAATAAATGTATTATGTGTTATGTTCATTAAGAAACAGTACTAATATGTAAAACAATGGTTAACAGCCACAGTAGTTAGAATAGACTTTATGAATACATATTTATATAAAAAAAAATTTAAAAAAAGAAAGAAACTGTTGACATAAAGTCATGGAACAAAGGTTCAAATTTAAAAAAGCTTATCAAGATCACAATTAATATCCAACTCAAAGTCACCAACCAACACATTGGAACATTAATGTATGTACAATATCCACTCTTATATAACTAATAGTATCAAATAGCTTCCAGTTTAAAATCCACTCTAATGAACACATTTGCTATACGATGGGTGATGCCACCAAAGGGGTTCATCTGACAGAACTGTAGCGGTACATCACACACAAAAAGGTATACAGGCTGTGTATACAGTCTACCAAGGGTACAAAAACACAGAAATTATAGAAGCTCCACTGCTGTTTATCAATGTGACGAGAAAGGCCAGGACACTACAGGGACAGAGAAAGGTGTAGGAGGCACTTTCATGCAGCCATTAAACCCTCCATCAGGCTGTTTGTCCCTCATCAGCTCATCATCACCTCACAAACACAAACAAACACACACACACACACACACACACACACACACACACACACACACACACACACACACACACACACACACACACACACACACACCGTTGTGACCCTGGTTCCCCTCTCTCCTGCCACATTACTACTTTGAGCACATGGATCACATTTGTAGCTTTGCGGAGTCCCTACACCTTCATCACAGCCCTGTTCATCCAATCCTCCACAAACACAGAGAGGGGGCGAACACTGTATCGCTCTCTTGCTGTGTTTAGAGCCAATCAGCAATAACTGCAGCCTCGGCAGCCGGGCCCTGTGTTGACTTTGTTTATCAGACACGGGCTCAGAAGTGAACAGCGCAGCCCCTAATCCATCAGGCCTTTGTGCCCGCGTCCCCGTGGCTCAGTTCAGCTGGCTTTCACCTCGGCGCACAATCCGCTGGGAGAAGCCCGATTCATCCCTTTGAAAAGCCTGAAAAACAGAGCTGGAACACATTCACCACGTGTGTGCGTCTCCTCTGCAAATGCAAACCGCCACCTGCACTCGCGTAAAGTACGCACACACAGTGTGCAGTGACAAATGGAGCTGCAGGCGCACACACTCCTACACAATATAGAACATGCTGTAAAAAAAAACCAACTTGAGTTATCAAGAAAAAAAAGTGCATCGCTGTCTTGTGTTTTCTTTGCTATCATCCTGTCAAGACAGATTATTGATTCAAGAATGTGTGGCAGATGAAAACATACCATCTCAAAGTAACAATTTACTCCTCCATAGCACACAATTGGGTCGGACGAGGCGGCTGCCGACTAAAAAAAAAATTACACCTCAATCACAGCGGATTATGCCATGGACCACGGATCCTCATGACCTCGAGAGATCCGAGGCTTCCAGGCTTTCCAGACAGAAACAAAACAAATCCATGTTTGTACAGGATGAACAAAAGGCGTTCGGTACACAAGCACACAGACATTGTACACACAAACACAATTAGTAATCAGCAGAATGTCTGTGAATCTGGCAGCTGGAAATTAAAGCCAAGCCATGCAGATTGTTATTCAAGGTGAGAAAAACAATCAAGGAAAAAGAGGAGAATTAGTGTTGACAACGCAATCAGTAGGAAGCACTCATTTCACCCATTCCCCACCCTGCTTGCTGTTGTTTTGGGTGTCCTCTTTTAGTGTGGACACGTCCTCAAGCAGCACCCTTAGTGAAAGAGCACACAAGGCCGGCGTCCATGCCTGCATGTTGTCACTGTTTTGAGACCTCATTAAATTACATATTCTTCATCTACTGCGTGCGCAGTGTGGGCCGCCACAGTCTCTTTTGCGTTTAATATTTTACAGAGTCGGAGGTTGTTTTTTTTTTTCTTTTTTGCAAAGTTTTCTTTATTTTGTAAGAAAAGCGCCGAGCAGGTCTCCACAACCCCCAACTCTTCACACACACAAAAATCTTTGCTTTTTCTCTCAACCCTCTAACTTTCTGATTTTTTCCTCTCTGTTTATGCCCTTGTTCATGACACTGAGACATTCTTTTTGAAATACAGTCCACCTACGGCAAAAACACTGCTCAGTCAAAAAAAAAGAAACGGGTGGATAATAACCGTGACTTTTTTCTAACCAAGGTCAAGCTTGGCTCGACGGGGAGCTCCATACAAAAGATGCTCTTGTGTGCTGGATAAGTCTTTGAAATCGTAAGTGGGCCGAGTCTGTCAGAAAAAAACGAATTCTCCAAATCGACGCCCTCCAAAGCCGATGATTAAAGTGGAGATCCATATGTTTTCTTATTTATTTTTTCCGCTGACATCCATCTGTCTGTGGTTGCACGGCTGCAGGTGCTCTCTTTACTCAGCAACCGTCTGCTCCACACTCGGAGCAACACATTTTCCTCCCAACAACTTTTCACAAAACAAAATAAAGCACACCCACAGAATACTAACAGCGGTTTTGAAGTGACTGATTGGGACAGATAAGATTAGATGGATTCTTACTCAACTTTTTTTTTTTTTTAAAGGTTAAAATTATGTAGTTTTGGGGAAGAAATTGTAATCAGAGAATAAAGATCTTCAATGATTGGGTTTAAAACTAAATTAATTAATTAGACCATGAAGGACAACAACATTTCAGCCATCTTTCTAGCTTTAAACACTGTTCTGAATGCCCTGTGCTCTTTAGAGAACATAAGTTTGCATCGTTACCTCATTAATATTGTAATTATTAGAATTCTGAGCATGAATTTTCATGATGCGTTGGGCAGGACATATGTAGAAGCTACGGGACAAAAAAAGAAAAACAACCTTTAACCTCAGTCAGGCAGATACATAGGCCTATATTATTGCTGATGTTCATCAAACTGAGATGTCGCGGCAGAATAATTCCATTAACACTCTACTCATTTTGCTGTTGCACCCAAGACGTAATTATTAATTAGTGGCCTAATCAATTAATTTTATCTTACCTTGATGAAGCAACAGTCGCCGCGGGGCCTTTGTGTCGTATTTGTCAACAATTTCCTCAGGTTTAAACCTCTAATGTCACCCTCGATGTGAGAAGCGAAAGAGAGGACAGTCTCTGCTGGGCTCAACCAAAGTCCTTCTAGGCAATAATAGAACGTCTCTGGCTCAACGTCGCCGTCCCAACTGGAAGAGACAGTGCCAATGTAAGCACTTTTGTTAAGTTTGGGTAAAATCCAGTCCAGGCAGCGGCTCTGAGATTTTCCAGAGTGACATCACGCGAACTCATTTTCACCATGACCATTTCGGCGTGGGCAAGATAAGCATTGATGGAGAGGGTTTAAGTGACGGGCAACAGGTGTCTGGAGGGCGGCCGGAGTCTGCAGAGAGGCGACGTGTGTCTGGACTGAGGCCGGTGTCTGGAGGGAGGCGGCCGGTGTCTGGACCGAGGCCGGTGTCGCGGGGGAGGCGGTTGGTGTCTGGACCGAGGCCGGTGTCGCGGGGGAGGCGGCCGGTGTCGGAGCTTGGAAGGCGGGAGGTGGTGGGAGCCTGGTCGGCTGAAGTGCTGCTGCAGCTTTCAACGTCTTCCAGCTTGGGACCCTCGGAAAAGATCCGGAGGGGTCTCGTAAGAGGGGTTCAGTAGGTATTTTTTTATTCTGACATTAAGAAAATGTCTAATGTCGCTTTTCCCGGGCTGCTTTCTCTCCATGCTGTCCGTGAACAGCTAGCGAGGCGAAACCGTTAGCTTCTACGCTACGTAAGTACGGAATGACGCAGGTAGCCTGCGCCTATCAAATACCATCTTTCATATATTAATAAAAAAAATTAAAAAAAAGGTAATACCTTGAAAGTGTTCGTTTTTATGTCTCTCCAACCTCATCTTAAAATAAAATTTGAAACATAAAATAAAAATCATGATTTTATTTGGGGATGTTTTATTTATTTTTTTCTGTGCAATTTTTAGCCTCTTAATAGCGCCGCCTATGTTTGCGCAGTTTTCACCACCGTTTGCAGTGCTTTCTGGTCAGACACAGAGCAGTTGCTAGACCAAACTTTGACACAGTTGGTAGGGATTCTCTTGATGGTGTATCGGTAGAAGTTCACTAGAATCTGAGGAGACAAATGGACCTTCTTCAGTCTCCTCAGGAAGAAGAGACACTGGTGATCAGGGTGGAGGTGTTGAGGGTCCAAGAGAGGACCTTGGAGATGTGGACACCCAGAAACTGAAGCTGGTGACACGCTCAACCTCTCCTCCATTGATACGAATGGGGGTGTGTGTGCCATCATTTGACCTTCTGTAGTCGACAATGAGCTCTTTGGTCTTCTTGGTGTTGAGAGCCAAGTTGTTGTTGGCGCACCATGCTGTTAGGTGCTGGACCTCCTCCCTGTAGGCCTACTCATTGTTGTTGCTGATGAGACCAATCACCGTTGTGTCATCTGCGAACTTGACAATGGTGTATGAACCATGTGCAGGTGTGCAGTCGTAGGTTAAGAGGGAGTGAAAGAGGGGGCTCAACACGCATCCTTGTGGAACGCCAGTGTTCAGGATGAGGGTTAAGGAGGTGCGGTGTTGAGGGTTTAGGAAGTTGAGGTGATGGGAATAAGATTAAATAAATTCTTTGTCAAGCGTTACTGTAACTGAGCAGTGATCACTCTTATGTCTGTATGTTAAATCTGAAGCTAAACCTAGGGGACAGTAGGCGTTGATAGCGTAAAGTCATAGCAGGTAACAGCTAGCCTCGGCAAGCCCGTCGATCTGTACAGTTCCAAGTTTGGAGTAAAAAAATCAAGACAAAATTATTGAACTTTAGATGTGATGGCAGGCCATGTCTGCCAACATATTTTTTGAGCTGCCGTAAAAACAATAGAAAGGAGTTGTGTAGGTGTGGTGACATAGTGACCAGGCAGGGGATTGCTAACAGCAAAACAGACAGGACGTCTGCAAATACGATGCTTACAGCAGCGTTAAAACGTCTAAAAATGACTGGACCATTAGCTCGACTATTTACAACAAAGTTCAAACCCAGAAAAAATCCATAATAACATTCAGTAACAGTGCGCTTCATTTAAGTCGTCTGTCGGTGTGATACATCCGAGAGTCTGACCTAGCATGAATAAAACTTTAATTACCTCATCCTTGAACATGATTTCGACCCGAGTCACTGTTTTCATCAACAAAAATGACCCCTGGAGACAGAAACCCCACTTTGCATTTAATGGAAATCGATGTTCTCATCAAGGGAACGAGAGAGAAGAAGAGGGGGAGTGAGCAAACTTTCAAAAAAATGTCAAACTGTTACACCAAATCCTAGCACATTTTAGTTTTTTTTTGGTTTTCCATCGTCATAACAAGTGATTCCAGCACTTTTTGGCAGCTAATTAGAAAATACCCGATGTCTTTAGGCAAAATATGAAGCACAGAACAGGAAAAACGATGTGCTAATTATGCTCTAGTGTTTTTGTGGTTAAGAATTTACAAATTACCTCTTTTCTTTCTCCAGGTTTTCTCCTTGCTGATTGTCGCGATCGGGGTGTATGCTAAAGTACAGAAAGCTACAGGTACGCCCACGACACCACATATCATTACGTACGCTAAGCTCCGGCTTTGTGTTTTCACCGAAGAAAAGCACCGTTCCTCCATGCACCGCGCTCTCTCAGGCTGCACCGATGGGAGTCGCTGGCCTCTTTTAGCTTCGCACCTGTCGAGTTTCCCCGGACACAAAACAATAGCTCGTCAAGTTTGGTGGGTTGGAGAGTTTTTAGCTTCCTCCTTGTTTTATCTCGTGCCATTGTTTCAGCATTTCAGCATAATTTGAAATAATATAGTGAATGGACAAAAGGATTAACCTGGGCACATTCCACTGATTATTCCTCTGTGTCCTGCGTAATCCATGACAGATCACTGATATTTTAAAGGAATGAAGCAGGCAGCCTGTTTAGGAGGGGAGGATGGGATGACAGAAGAAGGGTTTGAGGAAGGGAATGACCTCAAAATAAGGTTAAAAGGGAGGGTAGAAAAATAAAAACGACGATGGAAAAGAGATGATATTAGAGGAGAGATATCTAAACGGAGGATGTTTTGTTCCTGTCTTTCTGCCAGACACGGTGCGGGACACATTCCTCATCGACCCGGCTGTCATCTTAATTGTGGTGGGGGTGGTCATGTTCTTCATCACCTTCTGCGGTTGCATTGGCGCCCTCCGAGAGAACATTCGCCTCCTCAAGACAGTAATAGACACAACACATTACTAATACTGGCACTCTGTGTTTTGCTCCCGTTATGGAAGCTCAAAACAGATTTAATCCAAAACCAAGTCTGGCATCTCATGTGCAACAAACAAACCTGACAGTCTGTTATGATTCTGTCTTACTCAGGTTGGGCTTTAATATCTGTGTCTTACTATTTGCTCTAGTTCTCCTTCAGCCTGACATTGGTCTTCCTCACCCAGCTGGCCATAGCGATTCTGGGCTTCTTCTACTCCGATCAGGTACTTGACTCACTTACTATTCTGTGCAGTAGCCTGGTTCCTCTATAACACAGAAGGTACCATAAGGACACGTTTGGTAAACCAGCTCTCTTCCGCAGTGACACCATCAACCACAAATGCCTCTGAGCGCAACTGATTTGGTGTATTGTTTTTCCGGCTCTTGGACATAATGTGCATTTATATAAAACTTAATAAGACATCTGAAGCCGCAGGGGGAATGTCTTGTCAATGTCTGAGCTGCACAGCGTACACTTAAAAACACACAGTGTTTGTGACGCTGTCCGTAAGCCCTGGGACGTGTGTCTTAAGTTTGTTTGGTAGAGGAAAACATCCTAATTCTCTCCCTAGGGTGCACTGGCTTAAACAGACTTAACTGGAAAGTGCTTAAAGGATAAATCTGGTTTATTACAACTTGGGTCCTGCTTTGTTTTGGCCCATCATTTGTAATTACAGTGTATCACATGATGGGAGAAGTCAGACAATCAGATAGATTTAAAGAAAATGTGGAGAAAATGTAATTCCCAGTTAATACAACTGTCTTCTAGGTCAACTTACACACCTACACACTACAGACTTTCTGGGTGGCTTGCTTTTAGTTTTATCTACAAAAAGGAAACAATTTGATGACTTTTGTGAAAAAGCATAACACATTTTATGTGCACAGTTGATGTGAACAATTTTCCCACAATGCAATGCCCAAAGTAAATGGAGGAGCTTCACGCAAGTGCATAAAAAGCTAAAAGAAAAAAAAGAGCTGAAGAGACCCTGTGAAACATAGCGAACTCAAATTCTGACAACATCTTGCACACTGCACCTTGAGAGCGAGGTCCAAACCCCAGTATTTAATGAGTTCACACTGAAAAAGGATTCTTATTATTTATTATGAACAGCGCAGTCAGTACACTAAAAAGAACACTTGATATTTTGAGCGTGCTGTTGATGTACGTTATTTTCCCAGAGTGCAATGCACAAAGGAGACAGAGCTGCTCGGAGCTGCAATAAAACTTGGATGAAATAGGACTGCAGATGGTGGAGAGACAGCTACCGAAATATCTCGAAAAACATTTTTTGGAGAGAGACATTTTGTTTTGCCAATAGTGAAGTTTAAATTGCAGGAAATCTATAAAACTAAGGTACACAAGGCAATGTATAGTTTGGCATCCAGTGGAACTGTGCTGTATCATTTCCTGTTAGTCCAAAACGGCACAATGCGTTGTTGTCTTGAATTCTAACTGCATTAACGTACTGTACAAACAGTATCTACGGTATGTTCCAGTATGTGCTGTATGGGGGTTGGGAAAATTTGACTTGTTGAGCTGGTCAACCAAAAGCAATATCATATCATAATTAATATGAATAATATTATAATATAATTTTAGAAGCCTCAAGAAAAAAAAAGTTTAGGAGAATTTGAATAATTAACGGAATTTTGTGCTAAGGCTTATTTTTTTCTATCCACCCATTCGGAAAATATTAATCACTCTGTGAGGCCTTGTGGGGGCTCCAACCCCTGAATAAAAGTGCTCGTGCCTGTGTGACAACAGTTAACACAACTGCACGAATGTAAATGTATGTGCACTCGTCTGAGCTTCCTGTATGACCCCAGTGGCCACTTCGGAGGCTAAGGGGGAAGGGGAAGGATTCCCCCCCTCCAGCATCCACTCATCTCCTCCAGTAACATCCCATTAGGGCTCCACCGAGAATAAAAACACACCAGCTAACGGTGGCAACATTCAACGACATCAGCGTCTGGTGGCGAGGTGCCTGGTGCCTGATGATACCTCTCTCTTATCCCCTGTGTTCTCTGTCAGTGCTCGGGCTGCCTGCTGCTAAACAGAGCAGTTTAACAACCCTCGCAGCATCCTTCCCCGCTAAATGATTCAAATGCTTCGGCACTTCAAAGTGGAACCAAATGTTCCATTTCAACAGATCCCTTGAAGGAGACTTTGCCGCTAATGACATGGGGAGGTGTGACGGTGGGCTCCGAGGCCCACGAGCATATTTGTACCACATGGAAAGACAGAAACACAGGGGAGGGAAGGGTGGGGTGGTGTGGGGTGGGGGTGGGGTGGAAAAAATCCTAACACAATTTAGTAAAACTACTTTAGGATAAAAATTTCGGGCTATTTTGATACGGCTCGCAGTATTTATCAACATAACCTGCTCTAACACGGCTTGTAAAGTGAACAATTCAGACAGCCTTCAGCAACCAGCGCTCGCTGAAGTTCATTTCAAGCTTAATGAAAATTTTAAAGTTCAACAGCTAATTAGCATACACCGCTCCTATTCGCATATATTACATCTGAGCACAGCCTGTGCTGCCGTAGCCCTCCTTGTTTTCAGAATCTAAAGAAGGATGGCGCTTTGCATTTAATACATTTTCAAACCCCATTTTCTATGTGAGCATAGAAAAACATGAATATTAACAATGCAAGACCTCATTAATAGCCTGAGAAGGGAATGGAATACAATGGACAGCGAGAGCCAACAAAACAAAAGTAGCACACATTTTTTGGAAAACGTCTGAATCAAGCTCATTTGGTTCAAAGTCCTCCTTATTCAAACACATTCATTTCATTTATATGTCATTGGAGTTGTGCTCAAGTGGAGCTGATGAAAATTACCACATTACAATAACAACAAATGGGCTAAGTTTGAGTAATTATCCGCCACAGATGAAATAGCTTAAATCCTGCCCGTATGCACTGTGTCGGGTATGCATCGTGCGTATTGATCTCCGGAGAGCATGAGTGGTTTATTCTCATGGCTGTGCTGCTCTCCTGCAGCCATCACACTGCAGCAGAAGGCCTCGCGCTCTGCCGCCGTCTCGTCGAGATACACCACACAGGATGCTCATACATACCAAACGAGGGGATGTTATTATTTATGTTCATTTTCACATGAACATACATGAGCATAGAATATTCAGTGCAGAGGGTGATGCTGCAAATCTCAGCCTAAAAGCTCATTTGTGTCGAACATGTGTCTCTCGACAGCCTTTTTTTTTCTTTTTTTTTAAATTAAAAATTACATTTGCAGTGCAGCGCTACAACATGCATATAAATACTGTGCATTCACTGTGAAAACCCAAAGAAAGCGACCTGATCAAGCGTTAATACATGCCTGATCGCTCTTAAGAATTGGTTTTAGATTTGAGGTTTTCCCCCGAAGTGATAACTGATCCATTTTGAGCCGAGTGAGGATTTCCACGGCATCTGTCCACAAGGAAGCTCCACACACAAAAAAAAGGCCCTCTGCAATGCTCTGCAATAGACGCAGCGCAAGTAATTAACTCAGCCACAAAACCTCAGAGGCTTCACCATGTCACTGAGCACCTTAGGAGCCTGGTTATAGAGACGTCTGTAGATAAGTTCACCTCCGGCAGTTGGATTTTTTTAATGAAGTTATTAAAATTTAACAGATTAATTTTTTTTTTTTGAGAATTGGCAAAACTCATATGGTTATTACGCCATTGATAAACTCTGAAGCGCTCTCTCTCTCTCTCTCTCTTTCTTTCTTTCTTTCTCAGACTCGGGACGCTTTGGGAAAGTTTGTGAAGAAGGCCATCGTGCACTACAGGGATGACCTGGATCTGCAGAACCTGATGGATTACATCCAGCAAGAGGTGCCGTGGACAATTCCGCTCAGCTAGAGCCGCTGCGCATGTGTCTGTAGCTATCCACATCACACAAGCATTCATGCTGATCACAGCTAGAGGTTTATTGAAAAACGCCCAAACCGAGATAAACCACAACCAGACACCGCACACAGCTGTGTGCCTCGCGTTGATCTTGGCTTTTCCACAGGAGAGGCTGAATGTTGCTTGTAGTTCCTGCACTCTGTGGGTCTGCTCATGCGACATTCCTCTTCCATCTGCACTCGCTAGCACACTTGTGAGCCTGGGTTTTTCCCATGGGAGAAGACCAGACTGGAAGGATGTGCAGTACAGAGCATGTTTCTAAATATATACCTGTCCTGAGCTCTCCTCTCTCCCTCTCTCTCTCCCTCTCTCTCTCTCTCTCTCACTCAGTTCAAGTGTTGTGGGTGGAACAACTACACAGACTGGTCTTGGAACCTGTACTTTAATTGCACACATGAGAACCCGAGCTCCGAGCGCTGCGCCGTGCCTTACTCCTGCTGCACTCCCGTTCCTGGAGAGGTGCGTCTTAGCTTTACAACACAGACTGTGTGGATAAACTGATATAAAAGCTTCAAGGCAGAACTGCCAGCTGTCAAGAAACTGTGAGTGCTTCAAAGAAGACTTGTATTGAGGTGCAGGCCAGCAAAGGGCATTTGTTAGCTTTAAAAAGAGCTTTCGGAGTGGCGTAGAGCACCTTACTGAGTTACAAGGTGTTCTGTACAAAAACCTCTCTGCCTATCAGTCAACAAGGACACACAGTGTGTACAAGTTTCTGGACCAGAAGCTTCAACTTCAATCAGTTAGAGGCAAAAATAAACATACATCATGCAGCATGCATAAGCCTCATCCGAGGCAGTCTGGCAACTGCTGCCCACATCTCAGATCTGTTCAGTGATTCAAATCAAGTCTGGAGTTGTGCCCACTGACAGCTGTTTCCCCCAGTTAGAGATACAACTGACCATTCAAAGCCGATTAGACAGAGGAAGACAGGGGACATCATTTTATATACACAGCTAGCTCGCTGCGTACAGGAAAAATAGTGACAGAAAAAGTCCATTTGGAGAGGTACCAACTCTTAAATCAATACATTTCATGGAGTCATGAGAAAAATGCTAAATTAACTGCTCCTTGCCACCACTGCCACAGTGACTCACTACTGACAGGTTAAGGCAAAGAGAGCTAACGTGAATGAAGATGAAAAATCACTTTTTCAACAATCCTGCGTGCACCGACTGACTGCCATCAATTCGAAGAGATACATTCCAACGAATATCTTTAAAGCGCTAGAATCCAAAATGATCTTGGCACCATACCAATCTGTCAGTGGCCTGTGCAGCCAGAGTTTCTCGACAATGACGAACACAATTTGCATTATTTCGACACTGAGTAAGTAGCAGTGTGTCAAAACTGCAGACGCTTGATCTCTTTGCCTGGAGGCGACATCACCACGTCTGCGTCTGCAGGTAAAAACTGTTTTGTTTTTTTTAGGTTCCTTTCCTTTCAGCTAAGTAAGTTGTCGTGAGAAGAACCGGTTGAAAAACGGCCATCCTGTTTCTCCCTGGTGAAGAATCTCCAGCTTGCATTAATGATGAAATGAATGTCGTGTGGCTTTGATCGTCTTGAGTGAGTCAGGAGCTAGTTTCATGAGATGATTTGCGTTAATAAAAGAAGTGCAGGATGACATAATGATCGGGGGAGAAGTCTCTAAAATCAAGCCCGACAAACAAAGAGTGTCTGCTGAAGCACCGCATGCAACATATAGTGTTGATGTAAGCCCAAAGTAACACTTGTGAAGCAGTGTTGGCAGTGGGGGCACTTTTCTCTTTTTCACGAAGGTTTATGAAATTAAAAATCAGCACGCACAGCCGCCTGCACGTGCATAACAAATTATACGATTCAAGATGAACAGATGATAAATACGTGCAAAAACGCACGCATGCTAGCGAGGAACCAGTATATATGCAAATACCGCCCTCGTACATGCATGAATACACACATGTGCACTCACACAAAGACACATAAAGATGCTTGTCTAACCTCTGTGCAGGCACACAGCAGCACGGCTCCCTGGCCGCCAATGACAATGATGCCGTCTAGTTTGTGTGATGAAGACGGAACACTAAAGAGCCCATGTAGGTCCATCACACTAATATTGATTAAACATCACGCTGCACGTAAAACAGATCACAGCAACCTTTTTCTACATGGGGGGAGAAAAAAATCAATTAATTAAATGCCAGTAGAGCTGATGCAGTGCTGCAACCTGCTGTCCAGAGCCGGTAACTGCGTGGGATCTTCAGGGACTGAAGAGCTGTCCTTGTCACATTAAATGGACGTGGTTTTCTCTACGCTTTTGTGTTCCATTTCCCTAATGTCAGCAGACTTTTGTAAAAACTCTTCCATGGCTACCAAAATAGTTCATATCATTGGAACGCTCACTTTCTCTCTCTCTCGTACAGGCAGTTATCAACACCATGTGCGGTTTTGGGGTTCAAACCCAGAACTACCTGGAGGCAAACAAGTCAATCTACCC
The DNA here is from genome assembly GCA_903131615.1 of Diplodus sargus. Lineage (NCBI taxonomy): Eukaryota > Metazoa > Chordata > Actinopteri > Spariformes > Sparidae > Diplodus > Diplodus sargus. The sequence continues at coordinate 3,476,067 of CAEMYA010000008.1, forward strand.
GGTGGGCTGTGCGGACAGAGCGGTGATGTGGATCGAGTCGCACCTGTTGCTGGTGGGAGCGCTCGCCCTGGGTCTGGCCTTGCCTCAGGTAAATCCAAAAAAGCACTTAACCTAATGCAGGCTGTGCGCTAATTGCAGTTACCAATGGGCAAAGAACTGCTACCAGACAACTCTGGGATGAAAAGACTCCAGCCTTCTCTTAAATCAGCTCACACACACACACACGTCAATACAGGCATCAACTTGGGGCTGCCCTGATTGAACGAGTAGCAAACAACATATTGACGGGCCGCGCCGCCTCAAACACAGACATCGCGTGGCGCATTTGGACCGAGCTGCGAAATTCTGAATCTGCACCCCAATCAATAGAAGAGCCTTTGAAAACATCGCATCACGAGGTCAGATGGTCTCAGGTAGGATAACCTCGTCCAAGCACAAAAGAAGATCTAATAAAAAATCTTATTCGAAAAGAAACCAGCGGGGTGTGAGGTTAATATGTGGCTGCTGAGATAGAACTGATTTACAATGGAGGGTTATACCAAGACAGCAATAACTAGGCACAATGGGACAATGAAATTTTAATGCCACATTATTCATTTATTACACCGTTCTAGTCCAAAAGTGCAGGTTAATGTTCGACCGAGGTAAAAATCTGTGTGTGATACTGTAAGATTATGTGCCTAAGACAGGAGAACACTGACAGCTCCCTCCTCCTCACCGAGCCCCACTGCACAACGCAGCCCAAATCCCAAAGCATTAAGTACTGTTAATAACTCCAGTCAATATGTTAGATTGGCCATGAAAACAAATTAGCACTTATCAAGAGCTGCCTCTAAATAATTAGTCCGCTTACTTATCAAGAGTGATTCAGGTGCTGTCACGTTGCATTCTCACACAGCGTGCAGCTTTGCCACTGGATCTTTAGCCTGATCTCTCTCCCGCTCTTATATCTGGCTGATTGGGTCCCCAAAGATTCGTGTAAGAGGGAAGCATGTGAATTACCCATGAGTCCTGTCAAAACAATTGCATTAGTATTCCAGTTGCTTTGATGTGCAGGAAATCTGATGATGAAACCCCCTTTTCTGTCTTGCACATGCAAACCAAACACCATTACTGGATTTGTCTGGCTAACGAGCCACATCTATATCAAACTGTTAATTATCGAAAAAAGCTCTGTTAAACACCGTGCTTACCCCCGAATGTATGTGCGTCCTCGCCACGAGAAACACTGTGATCAGCTCTATAGGAAGTTATAGTGTTATAATCTCATGAAAATGAGGACAAATTTATTTAAAGTGAAGCAACCCAAAAAAGTGCTGTCTGAATATGAAATGTTCCCTTCCTGTGCCGAATGAGCACTTCCACACCCTTCCAAGGGACCTTGAAATGCTCAGCACAGGCTGTACTGTTACAGAAATTCTGTTCTTTAATCTAAAGTGGCTGCTGCTGTCCTCTAGATTGCAGGCATCGTGCTGTCCCAGATGCTGATCTCTCAGATCCAAGACGAGATTACCTCAGTGTTGTGAGAGCGGGCCGACACGGGGGGAGAAGAGGGAGGAAAAGAACTTACTGTACTCCGCTCGGCTCATCTGACATGTGCAAGGACATCTTCTTTTTTTCTTCCTGCTACCGTATCACTGCGAGTACATTTCTTATTCTAAATGTGCCGTTGCCTGCGGGCGTAAAAGTGAGGTGCACTTTATCGTGTTGCTCAAATAGTCATCACATACAAAGTGCAAACTGTATATTTATTGGTTTTGAACATGGTTTTTGTATTGATCTTGACATGCAGATTTTATTTATGAAAAGTATTTATATTTACATGTGATATTTGCAAATAAAATTCAGAAGAAGAAAGTTGTATAATTGCTATACTGTATATTGATTAGAGTTGTCAGTTTTGTAAGCTAATAGAATCAACACACACAATGCATAATGCTACTTATCATGCAAATTGGCAACCTGTAGTTAAAATTAGCTCATAACCTTGAGAAAAGTGCAAATTTGCTCACTTAAAAAGCTTAACAGGTCAGCAATCTAAAAGGGCACGGAGGAGGAGTGCTGTGTAAACACTTTCACAAGTCTTGACAACAGTGCCAAGTCCTTGCCAGCTGGTAAAAGAAGTCTCCTCTGGCCAAACACAGGCACGGCAGATATTTTGTGTTGTTTTGATGGTTTTTGCATTTGAACCTTGCAGTCAGGTCTAGGCGTGGAGAGCCAGGGCTCTCTTCATCAGACGATCCGTCATAGGGGAGTCGGGCCTCACGGCATCACGCTCCACTACAAGACATCTGCAGGTATTCACCGCAACACGAGACAGAAAAAAGACATGAACACAGACTGAGACACGAGCTGAAACTGATCAATAATGCAAGCCTAGCATAATGCATGGACAGGGGTGTTGGTTTCCTAACGGGACCATATGTACATTCCATGTGTATGATGGAAAGACGGCAACAAGAGGCAACTCTCCCCGGCAGCAACTTTATGGTATCATGATGAAATTCCAGCACTTCAAACAGTGCAACATCATCTTTTTTTTTGCTCCCATAATCTCTCAGCAGATCTTCACATAAAAACATGGATGGCCAACACTGAAATTGAAAAAACGACTGAAGTGTCTGTTTGGCCTGAAATCCCAGTTGTGCATTACCTTGCAAGTTTCTGGTGATGCTTGTTTTCTGACTTCAAGGCTGCATGAATAAGCAGTTGATTGAAGACGTCCCTCTGTAAACAACAGTGGACAAACCCATTAGTAAACACAAACCTGCTCCAACACTGTGTATAGGGTCTGTCTACCCTGTTGAGGTATATTGTATGTACATTGTTGCACCTTTGGGAACAAGTTTTCTGAACACAAAGAACATAGAGTCCATCAGCATCCATCACAGAGATTCATTATTCATACAACGGCGCTCCACATTCTCACGTTATACAGTATGTTTATGGCTTGAAAGCCTTCAGTGCTCAAGCAGAGCGCTCTTCACCCTTGGCCTGTTTCACAACAACAGGGATTTCTGTTTCACTCAAGAAAGCATCGTACAGTACGATCAAAGATATCCAAAGAGAGAGTAAAGCCTTAAGCCTGCACACATTTCAACAAGAACACTCACTGCAGTTAGGTTTGAACTTGATTTTGTTTCGTTTTGCCCATTATACCCCTTTTCTTGGACTTCACCTGTGCATCACTACCACCGATATCCACCATGTGGTAGCGTAAAGGGTACAGTAGCTCCACAGCTCCGTTGTAGTTGCCTTTGTTGTACTCCATCATGGCCTGACAGATTGGTACACCGACAGTCCCAGCCAGCTGATGTTGCTGATTGTCGCCGGGCTCTCTGTAAAGGAAAGGAGTGTTTTGCAGCAAAGGATCAGAAATGTACAGGCACACCTAAAGGTTTAGAAAGTAGAGCAGGAAGGGAAGCTATGTGGGGGCGAGTATCTGTTGAAAAATGGCAAACATATTAATAAGATTAATTTTCATCTACTGTATTTAACACTGTTTAAAGCATGTGACAACAGCATGTTTCATATTTGTGAAGTGCATGTGAGATAACGTTATTTAACATTTTTGAGAATTAAGCCTTTTATTAAGCCAGTGTATAAAAACAAACAAAAAACTGTTACTTTGCTACTGTGATTTAAGAAAAAAGAAAACCAGACCCCCATGTTGGAAGCTGAATAAAAGGAAAGCTGTGAATGACCCTAATATGTAATCTCCTTCATTAAAAAATAAAACAAACATCAACACATTCTACAGAACACGCTCTAGGTGGGTTTATTTATATCAGACTGACAAGTTGATTTTTCGCATTACTCCACAGAAATGTGAAAGTGAGGCTGTGAGGCTTTCTGGGATTATCTAACGCTTAAAGTCACTGCCTCTGACTGGAAGAGGAAGTATGTAAAATTACATTATGGCAAAATATGGATTATGTAAAACTGTGCAATCCCTCCAAACAGAAGTGACACGGTATACTCTATGTGAGTGACGGAATTAAATAAATGCAAAGCTCAGGCACGTCCTCAGGGCTAGCCTGGTAACTCAACGGAGAGCTGTGTTGAGCTTTCTTACTGTGTCTCCCGAAGGTGCATCATCCACAACTCTTGTAACTTGCATTATATTATGTAACAGTGAAGAGCATTTACATGGTTTTAAAATGGAGCTTTTCTGTGGGTTGTGGGACAAAGCGCAGCGAGCACAGGCTGTCCGTGGTCAGAAACCACAAAACTCCAGAGACGCAGCAGCTGCTGGTGCATCTGCTACAGAGGGGAGACCCGGGTATCTCAGACGGACCGCAGCTCTGAATTTCCTTTCTGACTGCATTCGCTCTCCCTCTTTGCCATCCTACGCTCTGCCTTGTTTCTGTCTCAGTTTTACATAAGGCCTGTGTTGCTCTTATGTAACGCTGACAGAGTGTTGAGGTGTGCAGTGAAGGGGAGAAATGGTGCAGAACTTACTTAGCCAATTCCTGGAGGCCCTCCAGCAGACGCTGAGAGGTCCTGCTCTCTTTAGCTCCCAGCGACACCATGAGGAAGTGGAGGTCGTTAAACAAGGTCACGTGATCGTCGGTGTGTGGCTGTGTAACCTGGAGCAGCTCTCGCCAACGGTCCTTCACGCACACGTCTGACACATGCACCAACACAAACACAAATATTGCTTGAAGGCTTGCGGGATGCAAAAAAACATGTTTTTTGAAATGTCAGCAGATGATTTAGCGTCTGTTTTTAGTCTGAACAGAGTGGAAAAAAAACTGCTCAGAGGTTCTGCTAATTACACAAAACACAGCACTCATCTCGTTAGCAGTTTCATTTAACACCATACTATCTTAAATAATCTCAAACTAGATGTTGGAGGAGCCCTTCAGCCCATTAGCAACACATGAAGAGTTGTTGCAGCACTGACATCAGCAGGGTGCACAATTAACTGTTTTGTCAGACAAATGACCAGTAAATGCTCAAATTTGACCAGTGATTCAATAGTTTCATTCATTCATTCATTCATTGTTCTCTTGGCTGGTGAGCATATTTTACCAGCACCTGGCTAATGGCTAGCACAACCAGACCCATCTTCACAGTGCTTTGTTGCTGCAGCCGATTTAATGCTGTTATATGGCAAAAAACATGCTCTGGCCTGTTTCTATTTCTTTAAACCAGCAATCAAAATCCAGCGCTGCGCTGCAACAGTGCTCCTGCACTGAAAATTTTGCAAGCGCCATTTCAAGAATGTTTATCAAACTCTGACAAGCCTCATGCAAGATATCATATGTGATAGACTGAAAACTCATTATGTTCCCTTCCAAACTGTCTTAATGCAGACAGTGGTTCCACTAGCAATTATACTTTGGCGTTGGCACATATCTCACCTTCCATTTCAAGTCTGCAGAGCATTGAACTGGCATCTACCATGTCCAACATGGATCCTGTGGCTTTACAACGTCTGAACACCTTATAAAAACAGGACAAACTTTCACTTTTCACCTTGAAAACTGAAAAAGGATTGAACAAGTAGCTGTCAGCACACAAAGACATTTTTCAGAGACATACATTTTTAAAAACGACATGTTTATCTCTTGCTGGACTTGCACTAAAACATGTGGTTAAACATTCATGAAATTCGGCTAACTTGAGTTTTTTTTTAATGTGTTCAGGCTTATCGCAGTGGTAACACAATAAAATGTTCCTGAAAAGACACAGGACATGAAAAGTCTTTACTTCCAATTTCTCTCTACTATTTTTAGAGTGGATAAAAAAATAATCAGTTTCGGCAGATGACAGTGAAATGTTTCTGCACATGGACTTGACCTCCATTTGCACACACTTGCCTTCTTCAATCACAACAGGCAACAACACATTGCTTTTAGTCTGCGTCCCCTGTGTATTGGAACATGGCAGAGCTCTTGGAAGGAGTGAGTGCGTATGTAGCACTTGGACAGATATGCCTGTAAAGTTTGGATGCAAACAGCACAAACCAACCTGAGAGTCGTATATTTGCAGAGCGTCTTCGTATTGCCCCTGTGGAGGAGGAAGAGGTGAGAAAGATGAATTTGCATAACTTCAGACTTGAGAAATAAGTGAGGTTGATAGATTGAGTTGCACAGAACTCAAATTAATCTGGGAATATAATCAACTCCAACTTTCAAACAACCCTGGGGAAAGGATATCATAAATACAAGTTCCACAAACACTCCTATTACCAACTATTCGCTTGACTGAGAAAACTCATTAGAATCTTTACCTTCTCGATGAAGTATAGAGCCCAGTGCCAATAGTTATGACTGGCCAGCACGTCAGATCCCTGGAATTAAACAATACATATTTCAAATATCTTTCCTAGGGCTATTTCAAGATGTAATTTCATTCAGTGGACTCTGACAAACTGTACAAAGCTGTCCAAGGTTGCTGAGATGTGATTCATCACACACACACTTGCCTAAGGTTGTTACCTGCCAGTCTTTCTCTCTACCCTCCATGAACTTTAACCCTTTGTCCACCTCTGCTCTCATCTCATAAACATGGGCCACAGAGTGGACAGACCAAGCATCATCTGGAGTCACAGCGAGGCCCTGCACAAGAGAGTTTCAACAGTTAGCAGGGAGGAGAAGCAATACTTGCAGAGCAAACTGACAACTCAAAAATAATGGCACGCTCAACTCTCAGTGGCCGTCTTTCATTTCATCTCTGATGTTCCTCAATCTTTTCTCAAGTGACCGTCGTGTCGCAGCCACTTTGTATGCATTACACATTCAGCACAGAAGAGTCAGGCTGCTCAGGACTGAGAGAGCTGCTTATTATTGCTGTTCGGCTGCAAATTACTTGCAAATGGAACTGACACAATCGCGCACACAGCCAGGGCAACCTGGCTACAATAATGACAGCGACTGACTACAATGGAGAAGAAAATCGCACCTCCATGGCGACTTTCTCAGCCTGGTCATAGAAGCGAGTCTCCAGGAGACCAAACGAATACAGTCCCTTCAGATAGCTGAGGACACAAAAGAAATCGTTACAAAACACAGGGCAGAAAGGAGTGCTCAACACCTATTGAATTCATCTGACATGATGACAAGCAGACACTGGCTTTGTGAACTACGTGTTTAATTGAGCAGTAACAACAACAGCTGAGATGAGAATGATTTCTAGTGATCCCAAAGAAGAAGCAACCTGATTGTTACATGAGCGTCAGCTTTTGTGGGGCATCATGTTGATTACTGCCTTCACATTATTGCTTTGTGGAAATATGGGCCTTTATTTTCATTGAGGTAATGTTGTGACAGATGCGGGAACTGACATTCTAAGATTAGAAATTCAGAAATGACTGTGTTGATTTGGTGATGTCTGGTTCTCTTTGAGGAGGTTTTGAGGGAGTTCGATGACAGTCAGCTGACAGTCACACTCTTAGGTAACTTTAAAGGGCCATTATTCTGAGGAAGGCATGATCGGTACTGGAATGTGTGACTGATTGAGCCAGCCTTGTCACGAGGTATGTAACCATTGTCCTGTTGTTAACTGAGATGATCTCTCCATGCTGCATGTATGAAAGAGATCTGATTCATTACACAGTGTGTAGTTCTTCAGAGAGATAGCAACTCTCTCACAGAATCCTGAGGATTTGTCTCTGTTATACAGACATAGCTTGCAGACATTGCTTGACAAGCAAGCCCTTCTCCTCCTGCAGGACAGTTTGGTTCTTTCATCTCAACAGATTCCTCTCCGCATTCTCAGTGTGAACCACTTTCCCCACATCCACCAGCTAACCTGCCACACTACAGCAGTAAACGCCTTCATTAGTGTGTACACTACCTGTGTTTGCAGGTCAAACAATGGTGGGTTTTTAATAGCCAACAGCAGCAGACTGGAGCAGGATATGGCCAATATCACCCCCCGACACTGTCGGAAGTAACAACCTTTGACTAAATTAGAAACTGGACAACTGTTTACGTATCATCCAAGTCAAACTTATATGTAAAAATATTTCTATTAATGAACATTAAGCTAAAATTAATACACTCCATGTGACTCCAGGCTACACAGCCATCTGCCATGATCAGATTCAAGTTGCAGGAGTACCAATAGTTTCCCATCAGCGCAGATTAATTAGCCGAACGAGTTGATCTCTATTTTCTCACATGCCTCTTAATACCTTGTATTTGCCCAGGACCCTTGATTTCAAACTAATTGATTTCAGGATCTTTGACCTCCCAGACTACGATCTGTTTGATAGGATCCAGCACCTCGTTTGTTACCATCAAAATATATAATATTATATATAACACAAAATACATTTTGTGAAATATACAATGTTATTTATTCTGCTACTTGCAAGTTGCTTGCTTCCCTAGATTAAATGCTTTCTATACCTGATTTTAAAACAGGGAAAAAGAGAGAAAAGGCTACACTGACATGTGGTTTAATGCTTCTCAGTGACTAAATATTTTGATGCTCAGGATTACAATATTCTCTGTGAAATGTTTAATGGAGTACGGCTAAATTAGGATTTATGCGTGTGTATAGGTACGTGATTTCCGTAGTGCTGAAACAAAGCAAGAGAGGAGATTGATTGATAGACAGCCAGACAGAACCTGTCACATAGTTCATTTTCTAAGCCTGCTACCTTTCGTGGTCGAAATAAATCTTTCTGTCCTAATTCCACTACTACATCCATTGTGGCAATCCACCATAGAGAGAGAAGTGACAAGAAGGTGAAGGGACATTTAACATGAGAGAAAGAGAGCGAAAGAATATGTGCTGCAAATAATTCAAATAATATGTTTTTTTCCCCAAAAAAATGCTCAGTATTACACATCCAGCTGTACATAAGCTTATTATTATTACTTGCAGTCATTATGAGCTATTTAATACATCAAAGGCCGATTCTGTCCCATTGTGTTTTACATAAACCTGTAAGCAGTACAAACTCCATTAACATTTCTAAATTACTTAACTGTGAATAAGCTCATCATGGTGACACAGTCACCTTATATATTATATGCATTAAAGCCTGATGCAGAAGTACTCTGAAGACCCCCTCGACTCCCATTACATATAGCCAATAAACTCGAGTCAACAAGTTGTAACTTCCAAAGCTCATGAATGCTTCTTTTTCAATGCATGCTGTCTTCTATACCTTGACAAAGGCATCTGTGGTTTCCAGTAGGGCAGCACCCGGGCCACGGAGTCCCTCATCGGGATTTGGGCTCCCATGTAGAAGTACGCATCATGAGCAAACTTCAGAGCCAGCAAATCAGTGGGGTGATCGACCAGAATGTCTTCCCAAACATCACTGGCCTTGGGAAAATTTCTATATGAAAAAACATGAGTCACTGTCAAAGATGAGCAGAGCTATGTGAAGGACAACACAATTAGCATACAAGAAGAATAGCACAGGCATCAATATGCTTTGTGCCGACTGGAGGGAATTGGAGGTCCTTGAAAAACAGAAGTAGTCCTCCAAGACCATGTTGAGTTATAAAATGTCTTGTCAAATATCGCAGTATATCTTACTAAACCACAGGGAATAAAACGCTGCAGATAAAATACACACATATTACTTGTTCGACTGTGACTGAAAATTTACAGAGGAGTCTTTGGCACACAATGTAAAGAATTAAATGCTGAGGATCTGAAGCATATGACTGCATCACATGATGAGAGACAAAGAGGAACTGAATGAATGCTGCTTCATAGATAAAAACATTCCCGTAGTCTTTTCACAGGCAACCCATTTCCTCTGGCATAGTGGTAAACAAAACTGATCTCTTCTCTGCTGTGAACTAATGTTGCCTGACTGCACTGTAGCACTTGCTACAAAACATGTTACATTAAATCAATGCAAATGTCTCTTTGTTGGTGAGATTATTTACCAGTTTGATATAAGGCGGGGAAACTAAATTGCACACACCTTTTATAAATCGATCTGCGATCTGGCTTTTGTTGTTCAACCTTGTTATAAAACCCCTTAAACACTACCACCTTCCTATCAAAGGTATAGGGTTAGGATATGGACACAGACTCAAATTATTGCTGGACATTAGAGATGGAGACATGACTGATCAATACATTTTGAAGTTGCGTGATCACTGAGCGGATGATGTAACTGGAGCTCACCATGGCAGCCGATGAACCATCAGTTCAATGTCAAGAGTGCAAATACATTTTTGACAGTTACATGTCAAGGATCGCACCACTTAGAATTCACTAAGACAGAAGGACCTCCTCCTCTCTCCAAAACGCTGTTCTCCTCTGTCCGCCCTACGCTACCATGAATTAAGCAGTTTGTAAGGTATAAAACAAAATGTGCATCTGTGTTTAAAATGATTCAGATTCTCTTATTTAGTTATGATAAGTATATTGTACTTAAATAAAAACACACTTTATGTTACAAGCACGTTTTCCTGTCGGTTTTTCATAACTTACATTTAAGAACATCTGGTTTGACTGACAGACATTTCCTGTCCTGTCAATCGTACGATGGAAGCCAGTGGTATCCTGTTAACTGTCCTGTCCTAACTTTTGACTGGCAGCAATCCAAAGAAGTATGTGCTTATTTATCTTAATACGATCCCTCTATAAGACCTACAAAAGCAAACAAGACCATCAATGACATGTTTGGCTATCTTAATATAGTTATTCTTCATGCCTCTGTCAACAGGTCAGACTCAGAAATGTTCCAAATTGAAGAAGTCCTCAAATCAAAACTGTATTTTATGGCAAGGTGTTGTGGATGAACTGAGGGGTCTCACAGCATGAGAGAGAGAAGTTGCTCTGTAGTCTGGTGGTACCGTACAGCAGCACCAAAATTAAGTCTACTTTGTTTCACCACCATCGTGTTTCTCACATGACCACAAATGAACACATCCTGCAAACACCTGTGTTCAACAAAGAAAAAATGATCTTTGAAATACATTGTGTCCTCCACTCACTTTCAAAACAAATACATACAGATTAAGATCTTTACTACCTGGGGTGATGGTGCTCATAACACTTTTGTCTACAAGGGTCACCAGAATCAACAAAAACTGAAGTTCTTTGTAGACATTTAAGTTCAAGTCTGTAATTAGTTGCTACATAATGAGATGTTTTACTATATTTGATTTCGCAGATTGCAAAATACTATATAGTAGTAGAACGATATATTTGGAAACCGTATTTTTAGAGTATATTATGTGGATTGTGGATGATTACTTCATAAAGTTTTGCCTATGAGAAGGAACTATTGCACTGCACGCCTTTAAAGAAAATGGAGGTTATATGCATAGGTCAGAGTTCTAGACATTTCTTTCAAAGCCCCAATGTAGCAGAATAAATCCATGTTTTCTCAGATGCCCTATTACTTATTATAACTTCAAAGAAAACTCTACATCCTATAGGACTATATTGTTATTTATATATTCTGTTTTGATGGCACTTCCTGTAGCAACCCATCTCTATATCTTACCCATGTGAGAAGTGTTCCATAGCCTTGACATGAAGCCTCTCTCTCGGCGTGATGTTCTGGCTGTTGGCCAGCTCCACTGTCCGCCTCACAGCGCTGGCCAGACGTTCATTCAGACGGGTTGAGCTCGCCGTTCCAACCAGCTCCAGGCCCGTACTGATCACATGGCCCATTACTACAGGGAAAACACAAATCACTAGTCTTTTCTCCTGCACTTTCTCAATGCAATTTAACATGAGAACATCACAGCTCGAGTACAAGTTTTCCTTCATTGTCAAGCCAGATATGTGAAGGGGCACTTATAGGTTTACAGTTTAAACAAGTCTTTTCAATTTCTGTTTAAATCTAATAAGATATGAAGTCACCATTAAAGGTTTTCACCCCTGCTGTGTGCCATCAGGACACATGACGCCGCCTGCTGGTAATTCACTGTATAGTTTGTCTTCCATTTATGTTACTCCAGTCATTAATGACCCTTTAGTGAAACTTTGTTACAAAGTTTTTACTCAGTCTGAATTTTGGTTGACTTATTTGTCCTTCATCGGGAGCTTCGAAAGCTTAAACGAAGACATCAGCAAAGATAATTGTGTTTGAGTTGTATATTCAGATTTGGATGAATCTATTGCTTATGATTCATGACAGCACTATAATTTATCTCAAACCAGAAGACCTCGGTTTGATTTCATTGCTCAACCACAACACAGGCAACATTTGAATGGTCTGAAGCAGGTAAAGTCGAAAGCAGCTTGCATGTTCCCTGGAGCATCAGTAAGTGTTGAACCTGCGCAACAGAAGCTTGATTCATGTGCATGAAACAACAGCCAAACATTTCAAACTCTTGAAGAGAGCTTAAATTTAACACATTGTGATGAACGCCAGCATCTAAAACATCAATTACAACTCATTCAAGAGCTTTGATTGACAGACAGGTGCAGATCAACCTCTGCTTCGTGAACTTAGGTCAGTACTTTTGGTTAATAAGTGACAGCATGGGAAGTCACTGCTATATCAAAGGTTTTATCATTTCAGACCCACAGCAGACGTATTTACCGGTGGTTGCATGTTAGTAATTACACACATTATACCTGCACTGGGAGTACATTGCCCCAATATTTCAGGGTATTTCTGCAATAATTACATTCACAACTCGCAGTGACTGTTAAGCTTGCCTCACAGGGTTTTCTGGCTCTCTTTGTACTCAGTCAGGTGCATCTGCTTGAAGAGATGACATAACATTTTCTGTACTGTTGCCGTCTCCTTACATTTCTTACATATGACTGTGGTTTGCTGAAGATTAAATCTTTTGACACCAATCCACCTCCACTCACTATTACTCTAAGCCATGATTGTTGTTGTTACATTATGATACATCATCTTTTTTTTTTTTTACCATGTTGAAAAATAGATTGTTATTTTCACAAACAAACCCCTAACATGCACCTATTGTGTGTTTAGTAAGATATTAAAATGTCTGTCATTACAAGGGTCCGTCTGGAAGTGTTTGCGTTAACTCTTCTTTTTGCAAGTCAAGGTCCCTTCTATGGATGAGATTAGATTACTCAGTATGTCCGGCCTCATTTTCCATTGTTTATTGACTCCACAGATGACGAGAAAGCTTTTATGATCATTGCTCCCTCTTTGTGCTATAAAAAATTCATTTCACGTAAAATGCGTTTTTGAATTTTCATGGTCGACTGACTCGTCTTTAACCTTCTCTGTCGGGGGTGTTTAGGCTGTGACTGAAGATAGCTGTTAAAGACAGATTATTTGTGGAGCAAATTTAACCACCACTGCTGTGCGGCGCCTATTTTCGGGAAGGTTTTGTAAAACAAACAGATTAATTCTTAAGACAACAGAGACTAATAAGAGAGTGTATTTATGACCTGAACGTAAAAATTGTATTCATCAACCGAGAACAAAAAGGACTTTGAGGAAATGACCTCTCCGATGTTTATTTAAAGTATAGAGAGCCACAGTCACTTTTTAATTAAGTTATTTTTGCAGCAGATAAATTTAGTGCTGTTACCTTCATCCCTTTTATTATGTTAATGTTAACCCTCAACACTGACTGCTGTTGCTTGCTTTTAACTCCGCAGCTGCATCCTAGTCGGGTCTACTTTTAAAGTTTCCACGTCTAGTCAGGACTGTCCATTTGACGTATAGCGCTTGATCACATATCGACTTACCAAAGTTTGGGTCAGCTGCCTGGATAGCAGAGATGCATCCTTCAAATCCTCCCAAGGTGTCATCATTCCTCCATGTCACGTACTACAAGGTAACTACATGGTGTTAATTGCAGTTTTGACTGATGTGCATACAGCAGTCTGCAGACGCCACCACAGTGTGAGCATGTGTTGTGTACAGTGTAAAGTAGTGTCTACCTGAGTGAGTAAGGCGTCATACAGCTTGCAAGCCTCGTTGCTGGTGGTGGACAGGGGGAGACCTTCTGCCCTCCACGCCTGAAACAGTCAAAGATGCACGCAGACATAAATCAGTGCCCCGCGGAGGAGCACCTTTCCTTCCGCTCAAGTCAAATGTGAAAACTTTACTGCACACGTAGCTCAACTTCAGTAGCTCAACCTCTGCGCCTCATTCAACAGCAAACTAGTTTTTAACGTTGCTAATATCAAAGTCGAAGGTGTGACGTGCTTGGAAAGGAAGGAGCAAACTGACATGTTTGCCTGCAACAAGTCAGCTGACTTTTGTGTTTTTGAGTTGGCTCCCACTCCGCCATATTTCCACTTCAATTTACTTTTGACTTCTCGTCCTCAGCAGTCCCTTATCACCTTCTCTCGCACCACACACACACAGCCGGCGTCGCTTCGTCGTCTCCCTACTCTGCAGAAAATGGTAAATCACAGAGCTATTTCTCCCCAGAGCCTCGTCACCAACCTGGCAGTCTCTGAAACTCGAAGAAGGCATGTTGGTGTTTACGCTCTGACCTCCTCACAGACGCTCTGCAGCCTCGAGCTGAATCAATGGCTGATTTATTAAATACAAACCGGATGTTAGCCGTGGCTGCATTGATTTCAAAATAAGTGCACGACCGAAACATACGGTTTGTATCAAAGTTACCCTTCCACGCAGGTTTTCATGTGCACATTGTTTTTAAATGCGGGTGAAGTGTGCGGACGATATTAGTAAGCATGATAACCAGGAGGACTTTTCTTTTCACCTTTTCAAAGTTAAAGGAGTATTCCACTGATTTTAAGCGATAGTTCACTTGTCCTGAGGAGGACTCCTCTGTGTGGGAAAACAGCAGTCCTCAGTGTCTCTGCAGGAGGAAGAATTACCCCTCCAGCCTGGGCTTGATCATTTTATAACAGAAGACCTTTGTTCACAAGGAAGTGGTGGCCTAACAGAAAAGTTGCCATCAGCTGCATTATGGGAACTGTAGGAATCTGTGCTTTCAATGCTTTTCAGACTCTTGCCTTCTTCTGCTTACTTATTAACTAAATTGAATTGTAACACTAAAGCCCCGGACCACTTACATTTGTATCCGCCCCATTACACAGCCCACTTAACTTTGTTCCATATGTAGTTTAAGTTAATCAGGTATTTATCCAAATGTTAAGTCTATTAAGTATGTACGCCCTTACGTTTTCAAACCACCGTAGCCTGACCCCATTATGCAATCCACTTACACACATTTGGGTTTAATGTCAGTCCTCTTGTGTAGTATCTCTGGTTCACTGCAGAAAGAGATTTTTTTTTGTTAATGATTCATTATGACAGAGCTAATGGCAGTGGAGAGAAAGGGTTTGAGCTCTGGTCAACTACAGCAAAAAGTAGCAGGGAACTCAGCCAACTATTACTTTCCTTTTAGCTGAAAATTGTGGTTCATAAATAGCACGTTAAAACACTTCCATTACCGTAGCCAGTCATTTTTAAAAGTGAGATTTCAGCGGACAAACGTTTAAAAGAACAACTGCATTGTTTTATTGCCGTTTTTCAGCATACATCCAACACCCCTATGCATTTTTAGCTACATGAAGCGTTTACATTACAAGTCATGTGTCGACAGAGCGGTTTAAAAATTAGGATTCATTTTTCTTTACATATAATACAGTTTGCACACATGTTAATAAATACCAATACAATCATGTCAAAACTTATCACACACCATCTAAAACAACGACCCTTATAATTATGTAACTTTTTTTTTTGTATTCACAGCTCATACCAGTTCATAAATATAGCCTCTAGTGTTTCTGTACAACAGTGACCGCATGGGTTTGTACAGCTGTCAGAAAGGCTGATAGATACGACTGCCCACAAGATAAACCACAATGTTCCTGTAAGATGCAAATTGCTCATAAAAGCACTTTGCATTTCTCCAGCGCCCCATTTAAAATGATCTACTCGTTTTCATGGGGACACTGCGGCATAAAAGCATTTGAAAGGAGAAAAAAAAAGAAAAAAAAATAAGGGTTAAAAATGTTCCAGTGGGATACACGGATGTGACTGCTTCGAAAGCAAGTCAACTCAGAAAATGAAAATACAACATAAGTAGAGAAACTAAAAAAATGAAGAAAAAAAAAGGCATCTTGTTCAAGGGTAAAGTGTTAACACTGCCATTTGTAAGTGTTGTGTAGTGTGTACGTTCTTGTCGTGGACCCCTCAGTATATTGCAGCATATCTGCCAACAGAGACAGGGTCCTGTGGCACAAGAATGTATCGCGTGAGCTACGCAGATCTCCCGTTAACGAAGGGGACATCCCGATGTCAACACACGTGGTAGGAAAAATGATCTGAACTTGAAGAAACAGTTCCTTCCAACTGTTGGTTTACTTCGCCACCGCTTACTACAGCGGGAAACACGAACATCCGATACGGAACACGGGCAAGTACTTGTAAACGTTAACCGTCAGTGTGATATACAGTGGATGGCATGTCACGGAGAGGCCAGTCATTATCGAGGCTTAATTGTTCATATATAGCATGAGTCTGCATTCTACGTCCGAGCAATCAAAAAACAAGGGTTAAGTTCATCTATTTGCCTGCAGCCTTCATTCCCGACATGCAATGGCTTATGGGTGCATGGGAGTTATGCAGCACAAGTGCAAGATAATGAGATTCTGGGCACTCTCCTGTGAATGCGAAACAAACAAAAACAGGTATCTGTGAAAAGCAAACAAAAGTAATAAATACATTTAAGAAAAAAAAAAAGATAACATGGCCATGTTCAATGGATTCTTAGTGTTGACTCACTAAACACTGTGAGCGGGAAAAAAGCAGAACAAATTAGCCTTTCATGGTGTCTTTGTGGTTCATTAGGATGCGGAGTCAGTCAGTTTGTCACCGGACCAAAAAAAGGCAGCTTCAGCAGAGGATGTCCTGTTCTACAGTCGGACTGAAAGGAAAAACTGAGATTGAGGCTGAAGACGTCGGTCTTGACCACACCTCTGTAGCAGTCCTTTTTTCCGGGAAAAAGAGAGAGGACCCTTCATCTGCTGAAAAGTGGGACTTGTTCTACACAACTATACACAAAAAAAACCCAACACAATTCTTTACAATTCCTTTACATCAGCAGGACCAAACTGCATTCTTCCCTTTAAACAATCCAGAATGATACGCGTCTTTAAAACTGTCTCCCAAAGGTCCCCGCCTTCCTCGTTGCTGAGGGGATCCACTTCAAGGCTGGGATGATAAAGCTGTGGATGTGCTCGCCTCTCCACCCACAGAGAGAGAGCGCAAGCAAAACTGCAAAGTGATTAACCAGGACTGCCTTTGGGCAGTGGATATGTAAACGTAGCAGACTGCTGCAATGTCAGTGGCAGTCGTGGTGTTTGTGTGTGTTTGGGGAGGGGAGGGGGGGAGGTCTTTACACATTCACTGCTGCAGGTGTTCAGCAGACTATTCTGATCAGGTCAAGAGTCAGCTCTTTCAAGCCCAGTTGAGGTTGAAGCCCTTGGAGAGCATGACGGCCTCCAGGTCCTTGTCCTCCTCCTTCTCACGAAGCCGCTGCTCGTCCAGGAGGGCCACCAGGGCGTCCCGCTGCTCCACCACCTCCAACATCTCGTTCAGGATCTGCTTCTCCTGAGCGAGCTCCTTCTCCGTCTTCAGGTGGTCTGACAGGGGCACAGGGAGAACCGGGAGTTAAAGACCTTACGCAGGCGAAAAGCATTCAGAGCTAAAGTGCCCGCAACACTGCTGCACTCACCTTCGACAGCCATCCGCTCCCTGAGTTCCTGCTGCAGTCGGCTCTGCCGGTCCTCCAGCTCCAGCTCTCGCGCACTTGGGGGACGGAGAGAAAAGAAAAAGAAAAAGAAAGTGTTTCACTGACGGATTATGGCTTGCAACATTTATGGTTTTTGGCTGCGTCTTTATTTATCCAAGCAGGAGCACTTTTGAAATATTAGTTGCTGAAAAAAGATCCAACCTAACTGCCTTTAGAAACTGACAATAAGAGAAGAATGGACAATATAATGACTTGTCAAGACGTAATGAAGTTGTTTGTTACTCTGGATTGCCACTATAATCACAGATCATATCATATTATTACAGTGAAAAATGATTCGGACTTCACAGAAGCTCGAAGCCATTTTGAACTCGTGATGCAATATTAATAATAATCATTAAGATAAAGAGGTAATTAGTCAGTATTACTTTATCATCTGTTATTGATTATAATTGCCTTGTTCTTAATTGATTAAATATTATTGCATCTTCAGGCAATTTATCACAGGTAATAGGCGTTGCGATACATTTTTAATCAGGCCGACACAGAGGCACTGGGGTCGTTAATAGCTTTGTTAAGTTCGGAGTGAAATATCTCAGCGACTACTGCAGACAATCACGGTCCCTGGAATCAGTGCTCGTGGCTTTGGTGATCACTTGATAAGTCCCCCTAGCGCCGTCGGAATTGTGTTTGTGGAAGGTTTCAGGGAGGGTCAACTGACTCTGGTGTGCTTCGTTTCTTTTATTGTGAGGGCCAAAGGACCAGGCACAGGATTTATAGACTGGCACATCTGGGATTTTATCGCAATTTCAAAAGCTAACCGTCTAGCAAATCCATCTGCTGATCCTGAAGTCTGTCCAGGAGGCAGCCTTATAATACATCTGCACGAGCCACGTACAGCATATTCATGCAGATCATTTGCTTTTACTACGTACAGCAGATGCACATCGGAACAGGTATTTCCTATTCGACAAGTCAAAAGCTGCGGAGACTGCTGTGCTTGTACCTTCACAGTTTATCAAGAGCATAACACAATGCATGACAGCAACATTAATCACCGCTGTACAAAAACGCCTCCTTTTCATCCCCGTCTCTACTCCACTCTACTCATTACTCATAACATGCAGACAATCTGCAGTCTAATGATAATATGCGTAATGATAATGCGTATGATCAGTCATTTCTTTGTGAGCTCTTTGAGACACCAAAGAACATAAATATACGCATCAGAAGCATCAAAGTGCTGCGGAGACATCTGTCATTCACACAAAGTTCCCACACAATTTCACACAAAATCGGGCGATGCGGCACCTTCCCACGGGATTTAGAATTGAACTGCAATGACACAATCTCAAATGAGTGGTTTATTTTTCTGGTTTGGCTTCTTTGTAGCTCGCTCGATCACTGCTGTTGTGTCTCTCTCCGTCTCCCCTGCTGATGTGGGGAGTGGGGGGGGCAACTCAACTTCAAATAGGGTTAGGGTTTCAACAACAGATCCTGCATAGAGCGCCTATAGATTCAATTTATAACATTTAAAAAGAATCGCCCTCCACCTCTAAGCTAACACTGTGGTCGCTATTCATGCTTTCGCCGATAGCGGACTCGCTCTTTAAGATAATCTGAGCATGCTTTTTTTTGGAAATGAAAAAGCACCCGTGACGACTTCAATCAAGTAGCTCATCCATCTCAACACTCACTTAATGTACTGTACTTACAATATCATGAGTTCTGACTCATAGCGGACCAGGGCGTTTTTCTCCTGCACCAGCTTGAACCACTCCTGCATTAGCTTGGGATCGTCCTTCTTGCCCATGCCTGAAGGAAAAAAAAAGGAAGGAAGCAAACAGTGTGAGTAAGACGCCAGATGGCCGGGAGACGACACTGGTGTCACACAGACAAGGACTGACACGGGCAATGCAATGACAGCCAAGCCAGGATGTCCTCGCTGAGGGGTGGTGAGGTGGAAGGATGGACTCGACATCGGTGAGTTCTGTCACGCGTCATACTCAAAGATGACGCACAGAAGATGGCGTGGAGCTACGGGGTTTGTTTGGTTTTTTTTCCCAACTTTGGCAAGTGCATACGCACGCACACAGACACACACGCAAACATACATGTCGTTGCAAAGCTGAGTTTGTGTTACCCAGTTTGGACTGTGTGTCAGACGTAGACTACCTCCTCCTATCAGTTTTTTGGATTCACAGTGGGTAGGTAGTGAGAAAAACAACACAAAACACACCAATCAGCAGCTAAGACATTACAGAGACGTTAACCCAAGGACCTATGGAAATTCTTCATCCTCCCCTGAGACACCAGCAGAAATTAAATCCTTTTAAGTTCCTATTCATGCTGAGCAGTTTGGCAGTAGAGAAGAAAAAAAAAATAATGCATGACTTAATACTTAAAATATTCAATTACAAGGTCAAATGTTTATTGGATGACTTCATCATCGAGACCAAGTTCGCATTCCTCAGTCCAGCCTGCCCCGGCGCAAAGCTTGTCCGGATTGCTTCTGGCATCACGCAATGCAGCTGTGCGGTTTTCATAATCAGCACAATCGGTCAACTCGCACTTGCAGGGGAGACTACGGCCTGCGAGGCACGCTTGGAAAAGGGCCTGCTGCTGGGGCGATGCATCCTTTTTCATTTATCTGACTGCAGCAGGTGGAGCCGAGCGCCTCCAATGAGGCACCTGAAGGCAAACCTCAACGCAGCGTGACACACTTAGCCGGGGAAGAGGAGGCCCTTCGAAAACGCAAAAAAGGAAAAACACCGCACACACATAAATCGCTACGGCTGTGGTCGCGGGGGCTGGTTTTCGCTAATTAACAGAAAAGGGACAGAGAGGCAGAGCTGGAGGAGAGCTGCGCACACTGGGAATGGAATACAACATGTTGAGACAAAGGAGGAATTATACAAGAAGGGGCTGATTTTCCAAACCTATCCTACGTACGGGTGTTTTTCCTTCTCTTCTTACACTCTTTAAACCGTTTCCACCGCCACCAACCCTCAGCCCAAGGCTCCGAACACAAAAGAGAGAGGAGGCACCGGTACAAGTCAGAAACAGCAATAAAAGGAACAGGAAACCAGATCGCACACACACACACAAAAAGCACGTGTCTTCACACGGATTAGACGCTCAGGCAAAAATCTTCACCGACAGGTGTTAGATACGGGAACAAACCAGACGATCCATTAATTTTTGAAGACCTGTTTTGAGTAAGAGTTGAATATTTTATAACAAATCATCACACCATGCAGGTTTCTCACTCCTTTAAACCACAAACTCACCCGCGAGCTAGCCACGTGCTAGGTGTTCGCCGCTACATTTGTGTCGTCGCTTTGTGATTACATGACACTTTTTGACTATGAGAGGCAGGATTCCTACAGGCGACTGCAAGAATGGATACCGCGACAGACTGCGCAGCTTTGATATTCATTTTGGATAAACAGACAACAGAAAACAGAAAACAGAAAACGCATGCCGTAGATTAAAGACACAATCCAGCAGAGTAGTTTCCCCTTTGACCAAATCTTTCTACTTGGAATAATAAGGCAAAAAGATCGCTAACTCCATTTTCTGAAACACTGTGTTTGAGAGAATGTATTAGTATTCAGTATTATATGAGTATATATTCTGCTGCTCCCACTGGAGCCCAATCAAAGCCTCGAGTCCCCGCCCCCCCAACTGTGATAAAAGTAGCCCAATTTGGGGATTTTGGTTGCGAACAGTGACAGCAATGACAAGGAGTTTCAGATAATGTCAAATTGAACCTGAAAGTCTTCGTATGAACCGCTCTGACGACGCTTCAGATCGGACGGCTGAATGTAAGTTCCCCTTAGCTGTAATTAACTAAAGTGACATTTGTGTTATGATTGTCAGCAGCGCTCATTCACTGCATGTCCCATTTACCTGCTTAAATAACAAGTAGGCCAATCTGGGAACTCTGCACGGCAGGCCTGTCAAGCTTTGGATGTCCCCTCATGTTGAAACAGTGCTAGTAGAACTACACGCTTGTAAGAGCTAATACAGGTCATTATTGAAATAGTTTGGAAAATATTGTCTTTAAAAAGTACTTTCAAAACCAAAAACAGTGGCTACGTCCTCATTATTCGGCTTAAGGAGGTTTAAAGGTGTAACTCGTAAAATATAGCCAGAATTTGATGGTAGCTCCAAAAATGGCAACAATGTTGCAGCCTGTTGCACTCGCGCTGTTTACCGTTCGAGCTCGGACGAGAAGAAGATATTGTGGTAGCTACTACCACTCAACACGATGTTGCGCTGGCTGAAGCCTAGAGGAGAGTGTACCCAGCCCCAGGACATAGCCCAGCCAGTGCGACGTGAGAGTGATGGCGAAACAACTTCTCCCACAGAGCCTGACGTAAGCTAACGCTACAGAATCACCACTCTCTCGGCAACGATAGCTGCTACATTAAGTCTCGGCGCAGAAAGCTTTTAGTGGCTAACTATGCCAGTAAGCTCGGAAGCTAAGAAACTGTGGGAAGTGTGGTAGAAAGATACTTTGATAACGACTGATATTTGAACGTCCCACACATTTAGACATGTCAACGCAGGATTCAGAAACCTTTTCTTTCCAAAGGGTCTTTTTTGACGATATCAGGCTGTCAGAGACATTTTAACAAGCTAGTCAATCACTGCACATTATTAACCCTCTGTTCAATATGCTATTATTGACATGGCTATACTGTATTTCCATTAATTGTTATAAAAATACAGATAGTCTATTAGTCCATGTACTTCAAGTAAAGCTTGACAGTTAAACATTAAAATATTTTATTCATTTTCATATTTAGAAAAACGTTCTAGACCCTAACAAATTCCAACTGTGCGTCATAAGTCAGTGTAATGTTAGACATTGGAAGATTAATTTTTATTTTATTTTAGGGTTTATGTATTTGTTTGTCCTTTATTAATCAAAATCAACATCTCTTATTTTCAACAGAAATCTACAGAAATGTATTTATTGTTATAAACATGATGTATTGTGTTTTTCTTATATTATCAGTAAGTAACAACTCAAAATGTAAAAAAAGATTTTCGGGACGGTTCAAAATGATTTTTGGGACGTTTCCGGGACGGTTGTTAAAAAAAGTTAATTTTAATCCCAGGGCCCTATTAGATTTGCCTGGAGTTTCGGCAGAATCCGTGGGCATAAGAGGCAGAATATTTTCACACTTTATTTGGTGACTTGAGGATTTTTTTTCTTTTAACAGAACCAGAGGTAATTGTGGAAAGACAAACCGAGCTGCTGTGGTGAGTTTAATTTTGTGTATGTCAGGTTTGATTGAGGTGTGTTTTCACATTGAAGCAACTAAGGCTGTCTTCGTTCAAGAAAGAAACTAGTATTTAGATGGTGTACAGTTGCATTTTTGTTCAGTAAGGAAAATATATTTAAGAGTAATTCCTTTCTTGATATTTTGTTTACTTACTAAGTAGTGAACTTGCACTCACATACATCTCCCAGCTGAATCTAGGGGATGCAATGCTATTGGACGACTGTCTCTTTTGGTACCAAGTGGTATTACCAGTCCGGAGGGGCTGGGCTAGCTGGCTAGCAAGCTAACTTCATTAGATATCTCTGCAGCACAGTACATAGATGATTTTAATATCAACATCAACACTATTTTTATTTTAGGTTTTTCTTCAAACCCTTTTACTGGTTAGTTAATTTTTTCATAGTGTTTTGAACTAAAAGTCAGACCGTATCTTGCAAATTGCCCCTTCAAAGTCCAAGTTAATTAACTGTGTCCTTTCACGACACGTATGAATGCAATACTCTCACAAAAGGTGAAAAATGTGATGAAATATATACTTGTTTTTCATCATTTTAAATCAATTTCCTCATGATAAATGCCTCTTTACTTCGGGGGGCTTGGGAACTAGTCTGGGGAAATCTACTGAGCCTGATCACACACAAAAACGGTGAGGACAGGAAGAGGAGGAGGACCGGTGGGGAGGATGATGGGGAAAGGGCGCGAGGGGGGTAGCCCGGTTTTCCTTGGATCCTTACGGTTGCCATGGTAACCCGCCACAACCGTCGGCAGAGGCGGCAAGGTTACGTTACCTTCAGGGGAACAGCAGGGGCAGAAGGAGAGAGGTCTTCGGCGTGGTATCCCCACAAAGGGCTCAACTTCCACAAGACAGAGGGAAAGAGTGTGAGGGGGTGACGTAGGAGGGTCCGCGGGTGGGAGAGAGAGAAGAGAGAGAGGGCGGAAATAATAAAAGGAAGAAGAGCGGAGATGTTACAGAGGGAAAAAGGGGAAAGGACACAGAGTGTGGGTGGAAGGGGGGGAGGAGAGAGAGGGATGTGATGAGGGAGAGAGAACATCGAGGTGAAAATCAAAAGAGGGCAGGTGCACTGTGATAGGGAGAGGACAAATCACCTAGAGAGAGGAGGTGGGAGAGATCAGCTGTATGGGGTGAGGGATGAAAAAGGGGGTAAAAATAGGAAACAGAAACAAGACCAGACGGAAACCCTGGGAGGACAGAGAGGGGGAAAAAAATCCTTCTGTTTCATCTTTCATCTGTAGATAATCTTCAGTGAGGAAAACAGCAGTCTATGTCGGCTCTAAAATGAGGAGAAGCCTGCAACACATGCGGCCAGTGTTTATCGCAGCACACGCAATGATTTAATCTTTTTATTAAAGCCATTACTGATCGCCAGGAGATCCATCTCCCTCATAGACGGAGATAATTGCTTCTCTTTTCGAGACGTTTCAGCCTCTCCTTGTAAACACGACTCGAGCGTGTTTTGGACCAGCCAGCTCAATTTGTTGCCAGCGTTGTGACTTTTAAAGTGAGGCTACTACTGAAGTGCAAATTGGCACCCCGCTAAACACATTTTGTTACAAAAGTAAGATCACAGATAGTGGATGCCGCCTTAATAAAGCCCCAAATAATGACCGTAAAATAAGTGCAAAGTTGGGAAGATTCTGGGACAATTACACTAAAAAGGTGGCAGACACGGTGCTCCCGGGCTGCTGGGTAAAGGAGCCGGGAGAGTGAAATGCCGGATAATTACGACAAGGGACTATCACAGAGAAGACATAAAATTCAGCTGGGAAAAACTGCAGTTGAGAATATCTGTTTGGGACAGACTGGCGTCTCTAATAAAATTTTTAGGTCTCTGCCAAATCAAATGAATGTGGTTATGAAAGGCATCATTAGCACTTGATGCTCGGCAAATCCTTGATTGTACAATCGTTTAACCAGAGTGATAAAATCATAAGAAAATACATGGAACGAGCAGATCCAGATTCCACACATATTGATCCCGGCTTTAGTTTTAGTGCCCCCTGCAGGGCTCACCCGTGCTTCTGAAGCATCTATGCACATTACAGCTCGGTATTCAATCAAAAATGCTGCAATTCCCCCATCAGGCAGTTAAACACAAACAGACAGCAATCCGCGCGGAGGAATCCACGTCTATAAAACAGAACACTGCAGACACACCGCATCCAGTTGCAAAGTTTCAACGTCGACCAGTTCTGCTGGAAAAACTTCTTTCATTTACTTACTTACTTTACATCAAAAACTCCACGCAATCTCCCGTGTGATGAGTGACAACAACAGCAGGACAACACCACAGAGAAAGCGCAGGCCCTGCTCAGTGTGGAAATGCACCTTTTCCCCCCAACTGCTCTCGAGAGATATCAGTGACACTGAATAAAAAGGAAACACTGATTTCTGACAACAAGCCTGCCAACTTCACGGCAGACGTGAGGAGGAAAAGATGCATTCCGCTCATATTCAAACTAGACAGTGAGATAACGACAGATACCACGAGACGTCTCGCCCAGACACTGTGTTATAGCTCACCCAACACAGTTTAGACAAACATTGCCTATTAGCACACACTATACACACACTACACACACACACACACACACACACACTCTCCGGGAGTTATGCAACTGAGCAGGTATGAGAAAGTCAGAGGAGCCATTGCTGGGACTACAGGACAGATCTACAGCAGCACAGAGCTCTGAGGGGGAAGCTAAGAGCCATGCTAGCAGTTTAGTATGAGTCAGTCCAGAGGTGGTTATACAACACGCCGACAATGTATGTGTGCGTGGGACGGAAGGGAAAGGGGTTCTGTGTTTGCAAATGTGTGCAGACCGCAACATGTGGACACATCTGTTGCTGCTTTTTCTTCCCTCCCAATGCTTTTGGCATATGATGTTTTAGCTTTAACGAGCACATCCGTAACAGTCATGACCAGGTGAGATGAGACAAACCAAAAAAGTCACATCACACAATCTTATTGTTATGCTGCAGCAAAATGTTATATCATCAAATCAGAATATCAAGCTTGGAATATGGGGCCACAATTAGTTATTTGTGTTTGTTTGTACCTCTCTTATTGTCAGCAAATCCCACATGAAGGCCAAAACCAACAGGTAGCTCCGACTGTAGATTAGAGCTGCAACGAACTAACTGTTTTGATAATCAGTTAATTGATTTTTATTGTAATTTTGCCAGGACAAATTTAAAAGCTGTCACTTTGGGCTCTAGATATTGTGATTAGCTTTTTTCACAATTAAAAAAAAATATATAGATATAGAATATAGACTCAAAGACTCAAGACAATATAGTTTTGTATAAATAATGTTTATAATTTTTAGGAGACTTATCTCAGCTGGGGAATGATACACACTAGGTGCTCCAGTTTATGGCAGCAGGATGGAACATGTGTGACTCAACTCAACATTAATTCCAGTTCCTGTGTTCACCTTGAAAAGAAGTGTGGCCCATTGATGTTTTTTTTAATAGTCTCTGGATATCAATGGAGAACCAGAGCACAAATACAGAATGGCAGGCTTCATTTTGCACATGAAACACTTGTTGGAAGGATACATTCATTGTTGGTTTTGGTCTAATCAGGGATATGCAGAAAAAAAGCCTCAATAAAGGTACAATATGCAAGAATTTCCCACCTTATGTCATATATCACATCAAAGCTGTTTACCACACTATCACCTCTTGAGGTAAAAACTGGCTAGGGGCTAGCTGATTAGCATGCTAACTTAAAGGAAATATCTCAGCAGCACAATATATAGATGTCTTTGATATAATGTCAGAACTGTGATTTCTTCTTTTGGTAATTTAGTAATTTCTTGAACATCGTAAACCAAAATTCTTACATATTGCACCTTTAAACTTTTTAAATTTCCAATCTCAACCATCATGCTGCTACTTTTCATGATTTAGTAAACAAATGACCCAATCATCTTGTCTGGCTATTAACTACGTATTACGAAATCCCAAAGGAAAATATCTCGACAAGATAAACGTTCCGTATACATAATGAAATTGAAAGGTCAACAATGCCAGTACGTTGTTTATTTTTCTGTCTCAGTATTTGTGCCGTGTCGTCTCTGAATGCGAGCGTGCACTGCGCCCTGCTGTTTGGATTTCTGCCTCTGCCACTGTCTGCAGCCTCTGCTGCGAGTTTGCGTGCCGAGGAGTGACAAATAAAAAGTTACTCATTAATTCATTCATTTATCATTCATAAGTTTACGGAGATCAAAGAAGATCTTAAGAGGACAGCATGAGGCCGAGTGTCTGATCTCTGTTTGATGTAAAGAGTGTCTGAACTAGAAACCCGGTGAGTGTGGAGGGGAGCGGGGAGGGATTGGGAGTCACAGGCGCAGAGAGTATTGCAAATGAGGCTAAAAGCCAGCCAGCCAGCCAGCCAGCCAGCCAGCCAGCCAGCCAGCCAATAAAGGAAGATATGAGGGGTACAAAGCTCAAGTAGTAAAAAACTAAAAATGTAGGTTTGGGGATGGGGGGTAGGGGTAAAGGACAGATTGGGTTAGCCATTAGGTTAGTTTAAAGCGACAGATTTGAAATACATACCGCCCAGATGCAAGTCCAGGATTTCACTGTAATTAGAATCTCCCCAATAGTCTACAATGACAGGGATATATTAGAAATAGGAGTTATTTCACACGGCCCCCAAACTGGGCACGCAAACACACACACACACACACACGCACACACGCACAAAAAAGTTCTCCAACAACAGCAAAGTCATGCAGACATGTTTCGTACACACACACAGCAGCGACAATCAGAACAAAGAGAGTCCGTCGGTACTCACCACGGTGCACACATGATGCAGTCAGGTTGTGCAATTCAACATGGCATTATCAAAAAATCATATCAGACTGCAACATAGATTTGCTGTATTGCTGTTTACTGGCTCCGTCTGCTTAATATCACACACAGCCTCTCATAATGGGACGACATTTTTGGGGGGAAATTGTATTTTTTCATTCATTTATTTCGTTTTATCCATCGTTTAATTTGACAAAAAGTTAAAACAGCGAGAAAAGCTTTAATTTTCTCGACAATCCAATCCATGTGCAACAATGTTCCGTTGCAATAATTGAATGATTTAATGCTTTATTGTTTCAGACTGAGAGAGCAGCTGAGTTTTATGTGAGAGTACAGCAGATAAAGCCAGAAGCAGCTCTGGATTGCTGTTACCCGCCACAATGGAAGAGGAAACAGATAAGATCTCGATAAATATCTGTGTCGACTCACTCAGCCACAGCAAATATTTGCTGAAAGATATTTTATTCCAAGGAGTTGGCAGCCTTGAAAACCAATTCGTATTTGATTTCTTTCGTTCTGATTGCATTTTATAGAAATGCGACGTGATTGGCGTCTTGATCAGAGTACAAAAACTCTCCTCATTGAGAGGCGGTGAAGGAGACAACAAAGAAAGAAAAATACAAAAATAATAAAAAACACATCCAGAGTGAGCACCACACACAAATCTATGTCGGGGGGGACACACATTCTCCTGATCGCATGCAGCTCGGACTGACGGTGGCGGACATGTTATGAACGGACAACGGTCAACATGTTCGGAGATGGAGAAGTGTTGCAGTGTGTCACCACAGATGGAGCCTACATAACAGTGTCACATGTCATTAATAAATAAAAAAAAAAAGAAAAAGGAAACTACAGTAAATCTAATACCTGATCTTCTTTTGTGCTGTTTGGGTAACGTATAAGTACCTTTATACAATCCTTTAAGAGAGTAGAGTAGTAAACAAGTTAAAACATACTCAAACACTTGACTGGAGAAAAACAGCTGATGGGGAAAGTGAGTAGTCACTAAGTTGATGGGAAAACGTCCAAACTGAAGAGTGCATGCATTTGCATTGTATTACCCTTTTGCTTAGATTCGATCACTGTCACCATTAAGTAAATTAGGAGAGAGCCTGCTGTCAGCTCCACTGAGGACAACCTCAGAACCTTTCCTCGCATACAAAACTCACATCACGCAAATAACGTGTTATTGCTACTGAGTGCGAGTCATGCTTCACGCGCGTATAAAGCGGCAGCGAATAATGAACCGCGCTGCTCCCCTAACAAATAATGTACTCTTCATCTCACAAGCATATCTTCTGTGATAGTCCCTTGTCATGAACAATTTGGGTTTATTACTTTGGAGAAAAAAAAAGAAAAACAAACAAACATGACTTTCTGCAGACGAATCTATGCGATGAAATATGCTTTCAGCGCGGCCGAAGAAGAGGTAAATGCAAGGCTGTGGTTTTAAGAGGATCTGAACGATCGCGGAGGGACCGCTTTCCTGAGGTAATGCAGCTCTAGCCTACGTCACCTTAATCATCGATATTATTATCATTATTCCCCTGGGAGCTTTAGGGAAAGGCTGAACTCATATCATATAAAGATAAAACATGGTCTCGCGGAGCCGGCGCTGACAAACAGGAGATTTAATCGCCATATGTTCAATAATTCACTAACTAAAATGTTAATGAGAAGTTATAGGTTATGAATCGAACTACACCCTTTAGCGCACTCAGTACGAGCTTTATGTCTATCTACGGTTGCATTACGGATACAAGGGATGGCTAGAGTTGTTTAAAAAAAAAGATGTATGATGTGACAAGTCGTTACCTGCTTCTCCTCTCAATGCTTTCTCCACAGCGACACCCCTCTCCTCCAGCTGCCTCTGCTTCTCCTCCACCTGCTCCAGCTGCCTCTGGATGATCTGAACAGAAACATAGGGCAGGTCAGAGTCCAGTTATTAATGAAGAGCACAGAAGCGTAACCGCAGTCACACACACACACACACACACACACACACACACAGAGGTTCAGCATAAACAACTTGACTTGTCGTGGATGGGAGCACAGAATAATAACGGCCGACAGTTCCACTAATGGCAACTCGTTTGTCCCCGAAGTTTCTGAGGGAGGCGGCTGCAGAGGTTACCTCTAACTCTCGACTGATGTAACAGTTTACCCTCATTAAAAATAAATGTCTCAGGCTGCGACGGGAGCGCTGCTAATTAGAACTGTACTGATGTGTACAAGTGCGCGGGCCTGTTCGCATGACAAGCGTTATTTCAGAATTTTTACAAAGGAAAATAACCGTCACTATTTCAGAGTTCAGCCCACATCGCACTCTCCCCCGTTACTGGCGCTGGCGGTGGTTGGCAATGATAGAGGGGACGCAGCTGAATCGAAATTAATTAATGTTAATAATTCATCTTAGTGACTGGATCGGTGGCGAGTATCTAAAGAAGTGGGGGGGGGGGGGCCTGTCGGTTAATTACTCTCCCTGTTTTTGGAGGCAGAGACCACGGAGCCAGAAAAAGCAGCGGGCACGACAAGTCAAATACTTTGACTTTAGTTTAAAGTCAGTAGTAACTTAAATACTTTTAAATTATTAATGCGAGGAGAAATAAGGGTCACCATATTCATAAATGGTAAATGTATAGTTAATTAAACTTCAAGTCAAAAGTTATTTCACCGTTAATGAACAATGAAATGCTTCACAAACCATTTATTCGACAATTATCTACTGTCAAGTTGCAACTGCTGTTTATAATACTTTATTATATTATTATCATTGTTTAGATGGCCATTACAAACCTGTATGATTGCTTTATAAATGTTAACGAAGCATTTCGCTGTTTGTTTACAGTGAAAACAAACTACAAACGAGGCTCGGCCCTAAATTAGATATGATCAAATATCAGGATATTTGATGTCTTCAGCGATTTCTTCTCCGCAATGTCAAATATTGAAGCTGTGTGATTCTTTGCCTGGCAGGAACTGCTCTGACCTTATGTCATATTCCATTGATTTATTACAGTGTTATTCATTCTTTGCCCTAAAGTTCTAAATTAAAAGTTTTCATTTCAATATCACAAATAATAATAACTCATATTATTTTGATAGTTGAAAGTGTCGTATGTGATCTGCGATTGGAGAGGTAAAGACCTAAACAGCACATCAACCTGTCAATAAATAACTTTATTTATATCGCATGATGATCGAATCATCCATCCCGATATTTGCGTGACACAATACTGTGATGCGAAATTTTGGATTTGGCCCCAGCCTACTATTGACTAAATTTCTATTAACTTTAAATTTAACATGTATTAATTATGGTAATTATAGTTTTACCAAAATAAGTACACCAGTTTTAATCTCGAGGACATATTTAACACTTTTGAAATTATAACTCTAGGCGTAAGTGCTGTAGCATGTGCTCCGGGCCCTACCTTTTTGCGGTAGTTCCAGTGCACGTGTGTGAGGATGCAACAGGAAAATGTTCAGAGTGTAATGTAAGAGTTTTCCTTTCCCCTCGGTGCTAAGCTTTATCAGCGCCACGCAGCAAGAGAAGCTCAACAGGAAAGCGTGGTTTTTGGGCTCTGCAAATAGCCACGAAAAGGAAGTGCAATTCGGGCCAGCTAACCACAGCTCCAGGAGGACAGACTTCGGCTGTGGCCGAGTGCTGAGTCAGTAAACTGGGAGCCTGACTGCAGACTTACAACATCAATCACAGTGGATTTCCTAACCAACAGTGGGATTTGGCCACACTGCAAGAGGGCTGAGACTCACCAGAGCCAACGTGTGGACAGGAAAGTAGAAACACTGAGTAACATTCAAAACGTAGCCCATCTCTCGCAGGGCGGCAAATAAAAGTCACTGTCACTGTCGATTCATCTGTTGATTATTTTTCGGTAATAATTGGTCTGTTGTTAAGTCTACAAAAACAAAAAAAATGTGAAACATGTCAATCAGTATTTCTAAAAGCACGACATGACATCCTCACGTCTTGTTTTGTTCAAATAAGCAGCTGGAATCAGTTCATTCTGACTTACAAAAATTGCTCAAACTGTTTAATCAGTTATCAGTCTTGCTTCCAGAAATGTAAAAGCCGACAACTGCTTGATTAATCGCTGAACTGCTGCGGCTCGTACTCAAAACCACAAAGGTTGCGGTGACAGAAGAGCAGGCAGAGGGCCGCCGAACGTGTGTTACCTGAGCTCTGTGCAGCCTCTTCAGTTCCTCCTGCTTGGCTTGTCGTCGCGCAGCTTTCTGGACCCTTCGCGTCAGCTTGGCGTTCAGCTCCTCTTCTGTGTACGCTTTCTGATGTAACAACAAAAACACGGGTCAGAGGCGTCTCAATCACAAGCCAAGCTACTATGAGGAGTTGGCTCTGTGGGGGGCTCTGGTCCTTCAGGAACAGGAGAGGAGGGGTGAAACTCTGATCGGACCTTGGTGAGGGACAACGTTGACTAGCACGATGTAATCTATCTCGGAATATTTCAAACTTCACTACACACCTACAGGCTTCTCTAGGCCTATGAATTGGTAACATAAACCGTCTTAGAACACAATGTGACACATACATCAACTTCACTGCCGGCTCTCGGCGTGGTAATCGTTCTTCACATAATGACATCATCCAAATTTATGATCAGTACAGTGTGTGAATGAGCAGGGGTGCTTCCCCCCATATTAGCTGACTTGTAAGGACATAAAAAGCCGGCATAAATCAGGAGAAAAAAGGAGAGAATAGCGCTGGAGACAAACATGTCAAAGGCTGGAGGGAAAACAAAAACGTTGCCGCAGTGACAGATAGGCAGGTTAACGTCATACCAGTCAGAGAGAAACAGCCCCTGATATTAAAAAAGATGCCGAGGGTATCACTGCGACCAGAAGAGCGAGCCGTGAGAGTCTCGTTTCGACAGAGCAGAGAGTGAGTGGGCGCTGCCGTCACATGCATCCAGAGAGGACGGTTAGTTTGAGGCCAGACGCACGTAAGGTGTTATTACCGGCACATGCGCTGAGGGCTGGGGGGGGTGAAGGGGGGGTGGAGGGGTTATCAATGGGAACATATGTAATACTACCTTTGTGGCGTACGATCTCTTGAACGCCAGTGCGTGAGGGACATAAACAGACTTTGGGGGAGACAAAACATAAAAAAAGGGGAGGAAAACAAACATGATACAGATGGTATGATTAAATGGGTTAATGATTATGTAAAACAAAACAAAAATTGGTCAAAATGAAACAAAATAATCCAGGTGGTACAATCAAAGACAGGCAATGTTAATATCCCACACCAAAACGACAAATGGCAGGGTGCAGTGGCATTTTATACGTCTGTGTTAATCAGAAATTAGTCCAACAATTAAAACTCATACTGAAAGAAAACTGATGTTCCAGCTTCTACCGCCTA
Organism: Diplodus sargus; assembly: GCA_903131615.1. Classification (NCBI taxonomy): domain Eukaryota; kingdom Metazoa; phylum Chordata; class Actinopteri; order Spariformes; family Sparidae; genus Diplodus; species Diplodus sargus. Next base: position 3,509,226 of record CAEMYA010000008.1, read on the forward strand.
ATCTAAGGTTTAAGAGACCTGTCTTACCCTGAAGCAGTGAGACAGGTCTGTTAACACTCTACAGGACTATATCTAACACACTGTAAAAACTAGAAACACCACAACATTCACTACAGACGATTCGACATGATTCCTCTGGGAGCTCTCATTGAATTAAGGCCTAACCTTTAGCTAGTGTGAGGTTGAAATTCACATCGATATATTATTGAAAAATAACAAAATGCCAATTCACACTCCGCATACAATCATCAAAATGAGGAAAACGAAATGGGAGCGTGTCTGAGTTTCTTCGATGTGTTTACAACGCCTAATGAATTCATGCCTCTGGCCCCGAACTCGACTCTATCTATCTAAACCACCAGAAACACACAAACACCGACTGAGCAGCAGCGGGAGGGGGGGGAACACTTTTTTGAATTTCAGCCCAACATAACGAATGCAAATTAATTCGAATAAAAGAAGCTCCATTTCAGAAGCGTTGGTTTTTTTTGTGCGCTGAAATTCTGCGCAGAACCAAATCGGATCCGTGCCGCCTGCATATTTAATGAGTCCATCACTTTCCTCCAGTAATTTTGCTAATGGATCTCATTAAGAGATCATTTAACATATCACACTGCGGTGCCGGACACCTTGAAAATGTGGTTTCGTCATGCTTTGGTTGCATGATTTGCTCCGAGGTCAGAATTGTAATCGTTCTGCTTTAAAAATGGATAATTCAGAGTATTAAAAGATTCATTTGAGGTCAGGCTAAAAGCCATATGCAAGCTTTATAACCTCGACACTGCTGGACTATTTGTATATATTACAAAATGATGTTTGGATGAAATTCAAAATCATTTAACCCCCTTTCCTGCACAATACCTCCTCATCGTCTTTCTCCTTCTCTCGGTCAACCTCTTTCCTCCGCTCTCTTTCTTTACACTTCTCTTTCACCCTCTTTCTTTCCTTCAACTCCCTCCTTTTCTCCTTCTCCAGTCTCTCCTCCTTTATCGCTTCCTGCTGCATGCCTGACACTAGGTCAAAGATGTCCACGTGCCGCTGGGAGTGGAAGAAATTATTTAAAGAGGACACAGAAAAAACGGATGCAGTAGATGTGATGCAGGACACGTCGAGCCTCGCTCAGCCTGGGCCACGGACGCTCAGGATCATGCTTCACAACATCCACTGACTGACACGTCTTACCAAGAATGAGGTCAGGCTGGCTTTTGCGAGGCTTTACGTGTCAAAATACCTGATGACAATGACGTGACGTGTCTGTTGGCATCTGTTGCTACTCACATCTGCCTTTGACTTCTGGGAGGACCTCTCCAGAACATCGTCGCAGGACAGGTCTGAGTCCTCGGAGAAGCTCAAGTTTCTGCGGGACTTCAAGTCTGTGACAAACAAGAAGCAGAGGCAGAAATCTGAGTGTTGCTCTTGGAGTGTAACTCACATATGCTACATTCAGAACCCGCACCGGATCGTCTTTCTCACCTGATGATTTCCCAAGAGGTGACGTTCTCTTCTTCCCAGAGTCCTGGGTGGTGGAACTCGAGGACGGAGTGCTCGGACACGATTTATCGTCCTTCTTCTTCTTGTCCTTCTTGTACCCTGAGAAGACGGCCTTCCACAGCGACTTGTGTTTGGGCGGCGTCTCGTCCGTGCTGGCCAGCCTGCTGCTGTCGTTCTTGGCCTTCTTCTCCTTCTTGTTCTTGCGCGGCGAGAAGAGGGAACTTCGTTTCTTGCTCTTGCTCACGGTGGAGCCGTCGGAAGACGCCGCCGAGCTGTCCAGACTCTTGTTGCTGCTGAAGAAGCGCTCGGGTATCGTCTCGACTCCCGCCTTCTTCGACTCCAGAGCTTTCACGGCTGATGTCTTCGGAGATCCGGCTGACTTTTTACTTTTTACAGCAGCATCCGGGGTCACGCTCCAGGCCACCTTAGGTGAGGCACCCTTGTCGGCGTCAGATTCTTTCATTTTGTTGAGCTGCTTGGCCATGGCGTCTTTCAGAGCCTGGCTCTTGATAGACTTTTCTCTGGCCCTTATTCGCTCCTCGGCGATCTCCCTGGCCTCTGGGGAGAACTGAGTTTCCCTCTGGGTCTTAAGGGGCTGGTTGACTGGGATGTTGGGTTTACCATTTTCCATTGCTAGAGCCAGATGCAGGGGAGGTCTGTCCCTGCTTGGCTTGCTGGTGGGCGGAGTATAGTACTTGTTCATGCTCACGTCTGGCGTGCGCTCATCGTAGGTCTCCTCCACGTCATCAGCAAACGGTATCTCCTCCACCGTCTCCACAAACGACTTCCTCGCCTCCTCTTGCCGCGGCTTCTTTTTCTTCTCCCTCATAACGACCACCGGAGGCATTTCTGGCGCTGCCTGAGGTGAGGAGACTTTTCGGGGGGCAGGTGTGGGTGCAGACACGGGGCTCAGCTGGGTCCTCGGTGCCGGAACTGGACTCTTGGCCTTTGCTGGCTCTTTGGCACGCTCCGCTGGAGGTTTGTCTGTCCCGTTGCTCCAGGACACCTGGTGTCTCTGCTGCCTGAACACGGCTGGAGACTGATTAGCAGGCACAGGTGGTGGCGGACTGGAGGGCGGGGTGAGCATGGCCGAGTCCGACGTGTTGTAGCTGTCACTGTTCGCTGTCTGGCTCGTGGCCATGCTCCCATTCAACCCCAGGCCAGAGCTGCTGCTGAGGTCCCTCTTGTCAGAGCCATTACTCTTCAGCTCCGCAGGGGCAAGGGGGGTAATGACCTGACCCTCCAGAGTGATGTTGAGTCTGCGAATGACGGTACGGCCAGTAAAGGCGGGCTTCTGTTCCTCCGACACATCTGGAGTCTGTGTCTTTACAGGGGTGATGTCCGGTGCTGGAGCTTCAATGACGCTCTTCTCTAAGATTTTACTACTGCGATCCAAAGGAGTCAGACCGAGGCTCTTCCTGATCTCCGCACTCTTGAGCCAAAACTCCTCAATGATATCTGTCTTTTTAGACGGAGTTTCCTCTGTTGAGGAATCTATGGACTGCGACTGCTCCTTGTCCGTTTTGGTCATGGGCGTCGAAGTGACCCCGGGGACAGGCTGAGTTCTGACGGGAGAGTCAGAGGTGAGCGGTGACGAGGGCTCCTGGCAGGGCAAAGGCTGAGCGCAGATCGGAGAGAGGGGGTTGCCCGTGAGAGGGCAAATAGAGCGGTGGGGGTAGACGGGAGATTTAGGCGTGCAAGCCTCTGGTAGAGGGGTGGGCTGAGAGCGGATCGGGGAGGCAACGGGCGACCTGACGGGCGACCTGACTGGCGATCTGACAGGTGACTCGACGACTGGCTTGACTGGAGAGCTGATGGGTGTTTTGGTGGTGGAACTGGGCAGGGGTGAGGCGGGGACACTGATGGGGGAAGCTGCAGCAACAGCTGCGAGAGTAGGAGAAGGGACGGGGGAGACATCCTGGACTGGAACAGGTGAAGGGCACAGTGGGCTCTTGGCAGCTGGAAGAGGAGAGAACGGCGTCCTCTCAGGCTCCGTTTCCTCAGGTATGAACGGCTCGGGGAAGAAGCGGGTGTCGGGAGACTTCACTAGAGTTATCTGGTTAAAAAAAGACAGCAGAGAAGATCCCGAGTTAGTCAAACTAACATCACATACTTTCGGCTTGAGAAGTGTGGAATGGTCTCACCTGTGTTTCAGGCTCCGGAGACAGTTTGAGTGGGGACAGAATGACATCTTCCGTCTTCGTGGGGTTGACGCTCGCTGGCTCTGGAAGCACAAACAACAAATCGTTGCTGCTACTCGTTTGTGTAAAACTGTATTTGAGTGATCAGTTTAGACGAATTATCAGTGACATGTACCGATACTGGAGGACATTTTCAGACTCTCTGATTTCCTTTCCTCCTCGAGGAGCACTCCCGCACTCTCTGACGGATGCAAACGAGCCTCGGCTTCTGCATCTGAAGGGATGTCATCTGGAACGTAAAGATTACAATGTGAATTATTTAACTGTTACACAGCTTTATGACTTTAATCATTCATGTCCTTTTATTGAAATGGAGCGGAGTCCTTTGTGAATCAAAAATGTTGCCAAACAACTGATGGATTCATTATTATTTGTATTGTTTTGACTGCTCACCCTGATCCATCTCTGTGCCTGGCTCCATATCAGGACTATCTGCCTCTGCCTCCAGATCCTCCTCCTCCTCCTCGCAGGGCTCTGGCATTACAAAGAAATGGCAAAAAAAAATGAGATGATGGATTTTCTCTTCGGTTAATCAGTGAGAATTTTTTCAGCTTCCGAACAACCTTCACTGAACTTTTCTTAAAAATGTTTAAAGCATTGTTGATTTGTTTTGCTTTGAAAAAAAAAAGAAAAAAAAAAAGAAAAAAGCACCTGAGTTTCAATGAAAAAAAAAATCTATCAAGACCACTTTTAAAGAGTGGAGAGTAGATAAAGTAGAAAAAAATAAATGGCTGAAAGAGGAAGAGTGGCCTTCAAAACCAAAATCAATTATTTTCTTTCTGAAGACCGCTTTAAGGACAGCAAGACAAAATCAGACGTTAGCTTTGCAGATTAATGAAATCACGCACAGTAGGTGTGACAATAAACGCGAACAGAAGACGAGCACAGAGGAGCATTAGTTGAAAGATACATGCAGCGCTCCATTTTGATAATAAATGGATGACATTTGAACCAAGCAAAAGCACTACCAAAGTGTTAATGACACTGGTCAAGAGACGAGCAGCAGACCTTCATGTGAACCAAATTTGTCGGAAGAGACGATCTTTGTGATAATACTAAAAAACCCACGCTGTGACCCTCACGGCGAGTTCATGCATTTTTTGAAATAACAACAAAACCTTAAAAGACACTTCTGCTCAATGTACTGAGTGAGGCCGTCGTTCAGGTCGGTGCAAGGCAACATACTAAAAGAACATTTGATTGAAGTGGCTCTGAACACGAGGAGATCTTTATTACGATTTTAACCCTGAACATAAGTGCTGCCTGCAAATTCAAATAGATGTGTAGGACTCTCATTAAATTCATTCGAGTTTTTAAAAAGTTGATACAGTACAAGGAAAAGCTCAACTCTGTGCAAGTACAAGTGGCATTAAAGGGTTAGTCCAAAAGATATAAGAAACAGCGATAGCAGATTCCAAGTGATGTACCTCACGCAGTACACATCAGGGCAGGAGCCACTGCAGCGTGCAAGTGTTTTCAAGTCGTGAGAACTCTCTGGAATTGATTGCATTGCAGTGCAACGGGCAACTGGTTCCCAACCTTGAGGTCCAGACCCTCACTAAGAGTCACCAAAGAGTTGGAGAGGGCTGCATGGCCTTCTTCGAGTTAAAGGGTACAAATTTTACACATCTGATAAATTCACCAGATAAGTCTCCAGTGATCTCATTCAGTGGCTAAGCTGCATGGTGGGTAATGTGGGTGCCAGGTTTTTTTCTTTTTTTTTCTTCTTCCTTTCACCCGTTACCTTTTACGGTATAAACTTCAATAAATCCCAGAGGATAAAGGTTCAATAAAGAACTGAACACAAACTATATTCACAGCCTTCAGCTAAAGCAGCCTCGTCCTGAACTAGAGGAGCATACAGATAAAACAACCAAAGAGTTAACAGAACAATGGCCAGGGATAGCAAAACACTGAATTTGGAAAACATTCTACAAGCAGAGATCCGTTTAAGAAAACTCATCTGATTCATTGTTCTCAGGAAATAATTGACTCAAAATTGGTGTAATTTGCTTGTTTTACACAAACTTCCTGCAGTTATTGCACTCTCCGTTCGGGATAATTGTATAATCTATCAACCGTTCCGCACCGCTACTGTTATGCACTGATTAATGATTAAAACCAAAAAATATCCATAAAATGTTTCGCTTTGTAAGGAACCAACCATGGTAGAAAAGGCGTCCCTGAAGATAAGGTTGGGAGCCATTGCAATATACTGCGCAAGTTAAGAGAAAACACACATTTTGGAGGTTAGGATGGTTGGATGACAGATTGTGAAGTGAAAGGTGAAATACAGGTGTTGATTCGACCCCAAGAGGGCAGAGCTCTTGAGCCGTACAGCATGCATGCTTGTGAGTTTACTGGGCTCCGCATGTGTTCCTGCATGCTCCAGGAAAAATGCCAGCTGATAGACAGATAGAGCCTAAGACGGGATGCCGTGATCCCTTTTTTAAGTCTGTGCTACCTCCAGACATGGACTCCAACCAGACTCTCACTGCCTCGTGTCGGGCGGACGTGTGGGCAGGGGCTACGTTCGAACCAGAAAGATACAGAACAACAAGGGGATAGATGGCAGGGAAATAACAGTAAATTAAATGAGACACATGGGAAAGAACATAGCAGAACACAAAAGAACAAAAGCAGAACAAAATCAAAAGAACTGACGAGGGGGTTATACGGTGCACTGGGATGGTTGAACAGCTTTTTTTAAATTCAACCCAGAGGACCAACAGCGACTCTGAACGACAAATTGAACACAAAATTAGACATTCCAGGACAGAAAAAAAAAGGAATGGGACAAAAATGTACAAAATCAGAGATGATTAAAAACAAAAGGTGGGTTAGTCGGGGGAGGTGGCTCCTCCTGTCGCAGACACAGACGTACAAACAGAACAGCAGCAGCCACATCGGTGAAACGGGACACCCTGAATCTTAAATCTGCAAGGCCTACAGCTCGGGATTCGGCCGGCAAACCCCAAAATCCCAGGCAATCAGCTCCTCTGGGTGGGTTACCTGTGGAGGAGGGCTGCGTGAGCTCAGAGGGTTGGGATAGTTGGGAAGCTGAGGCCGCCTGGCCATCCTTGTCTCCCTCAGAGTCCAGGTGTGTTCTCACCAGACCTGGAATGGCCTGGGGATCCACAGGCTGCAGGACTTGCTGGATCTGCAGGTTCCTTGCTAAATGGGGGTGTCAGCGTATGGTGTAGTGTCGTGTGCGAGCCAGGTGATCAGAGACAGATGAGGAGAGATGACGGCATTTGAGCAGGTAAGGTAAAGAAATACAGAAGAAGAGAGGAGGGATAGAGACGAGACAAAACGAAAGAGAGAAGGCAGAGAAACAGTTAGAATACAGTAGCGATAAAACCGATCGGAGGCGAGGTACAGGAGGGCTGCATGCACTACACTGCAAAAAAAAGTCAAACCATAAAAGGCTGAAAAAGGAAACAATATCCATCTGTTAAACAAATTCTGCCACTCAATAACAAACCATAACCGCAGAGCCTGAGGGGAAAACACAAAAATCTGACATTTATCAGATTAGTATACTGAAGCCTTGAACAAAAGGGAGGCATTTAACAGCAGGGTAAATGGACTTGCAATAAAAGAAACACACTTACAAACACAAACCAACAAACCAAAAAGACAAAACAAAACAAAAAAAGGAAAAAGCTACACTCTTATGTATAAATATTGTGTAAATCCTCGGAAAAGAAACCCAAACCAGCCAGGATTAGATATCACGCTCAAAATGACTGCAAACACATCCACAGGCAGTTCTGCCGCTACCTTTAAATGTACCAACATCCTCTTCATCTGTCAGGTACTTCTCCAGCCAAAGGCCTGACTGGAGCTCTCTATCCCAGGGGCAGTAATCCCCCTCTGCCAACAGGGGGAGACAGACGCCCAACCACAAAAAAAAAACAAAAAAAACACCAACATACAGATACACACAAACACACACGCACACGAACACAAAAACACATTGAACATAGAGGGAAGTAGTGAAGAGGAAGGGATTGAAAAGGAGGAAAGAAGCAGACGATGAGGAGAACAATGTTTGAGACGGAGACACGTGATACAGAATTCGATAAAATGCAAATGGAGTTCTGAACAGGTCAAATGGAGACTGGACAGGGTGTTAACATACACTCGAGGCAAACAAAACTACATCTCCGGCCTTCACGGGAACGATCTCAATATCACACGAGGACGGCAAAACAAATTTACCATCGCTTGACTCCTCCTCATCTTCCTCCTCATCTTCATCTTCCTCCTCATCCTCATCCTCATCGTCCAACTCCCCGTCCCTGCTGACGGTGTCGACCGGAGCCTCGCCCTCTCCGTCGTCGCTCTGGTCGCCCCTCAGTTTGGCGTGGAGCTCCACGGCCTCCTTCCAGGGTACGCCGCCGAGGTCAGAGGGGCTGCCGAGGTGCTGGTCCACCTCCCCCTCTACCTCCGCCTCCTCCTGATCCTGATCCTCCTGCTCGTCCTCCTCCTCCATGTCCGACTCCGAGCTACTGTTGGGAGAACAGACACAGAGTCTCAGTGAAAGAATTTCCCTCTCACTTTCCTCTTTGGGCCTCCGTACATCCCTCGTTTACAACTCAGGCAGAAGTCAGAGTAGACTTGAAGTGAATAGTCAATAGAAAATCAAGTGGCAACTACTTTGTGATCAATTAAGTTATTTTCAAGGCTAAAGAAGTGAAGTTTGTGTACACTTCTGAAAATACAGACAAGGGGATAATGAATGTCACGCCTGATGAAGTGCACTTGACTGAAACAAAGCTATCACACTCATACAATGTGCCTGAGCTGCTCTAAAAAAAAAAAAATCACTGGTTCAAGTCTTCTATGATAGAAAAGTAAATATCTTGTGGTTTTGGTCTGTTGGTCGGAGAGAAACAGGAAGCTTTCATCATCAATCTTACCTGGAGCCGAGGTCTGCGTCCGTGGCCTTGTCGAGCACACTGCTGAGGTTGTGTTCTGCCAGCGTCTCCTCTGGCACCTCCTCCAGCTCCTCCTCCCTCTGCAAGGACAGACGGTAGTTCTCCAGCTCGATGCGCTCTGGAGTCCCCCGCAGACGTTTGGCTAGGCTGGGCTCCTGCAGGCCGTTGACCTCCGGTGCTGGGGTTGAAGATCAAGCGGAAGGTTTCGAGGTGTGATGGTGACATCGGGGTTGGGCAGCAGGTTGGAGGGAAGAGGGCAGAAAGGAAAAAAATAAAATAGTCTGAGAATCCGGTATGTGCATTGAAAGTGAGAAGAGGAGCAGAGGAGAACATAACCCTCTGCAGAGCAGGAGTCATGCAGAAGTGGTTGAAAGGGCGACTTTTAACTGTGTCTGTGTGTGTCTGTGTCTGTGTGTGTGTGTGTGTGTGTGTGTGTGTGTGTGTGTGTGTGTGTGTGTGTGTGTGTGCGTGTGTGTGTGTATGTGTGTGTTAGCGTTGACTGAAACAAATCTACTGTGTCATTATTTGTGAAAAATTAATGAGACTCTAACAATGTTTGTACGTGAACATTATCAGTCTAGCAGCATCAGATCCATCACACATCCAACCCCCGGGACTAATGCGTTTCCATACACATCTGTCAGATTATTACTTATTCCCACTAACTCCCACTACACCAAATGTAATTTAAGGACAAACTGACCAGGACACACCAATTTTAATCTATAATTGAATTTATTGCGTTCGTTTTATATTCCTACAACAAAATAGCATCACTAAACACTATAACACACTACAGTTACCAACACAAGCTTGGTGCCTTGCCTTTTTCCCATCCTGAGAGGCAAATCTTAAAACTGAATTTTGTTTCTGAAATTTGACTTTCAGATTTTATTTGTGAATGCCAGTGGAATGGATCAAAACATGCATTTAACACATCTTACTAAACTTACTGTGTTTCCACTCACTCCAATCCCCTAATGAGGTTTAAAATTCCCGACAGCAATATAAGCAATGAACTGCGTGTCGATTCTCTAAAGAAGGGATACGTGTGACGATGAATGTGTGATGTTTGACACAGTAGAATATGTAAAGGTGTGTGGATGAGGAATGTGGTCAAACAGATGCAATGGTTTCTTTTCTCGTATCTAAACAAGGCCACATGGCTGAAAGCGCGAGACGACGGTGAAGAGTACTCGAGGGAAAATCTAATTTTTCCATCCAAACCAAGCCTGAAATTAAAGGGTCACAGCGACCTGTGAGCTAACAAATGCAGTTTGCACTGTTATCGGCTATCCAACATATCTATCTTTAATATCTAAAACAAAACATATTTCATTATAGAATAACAGTTACTAAAGTATTACGACCAGTCATGAAAACATTATCCTCTAATAAATAACACAAAGATGAAGGTCTTGCTTTCACTTTACATTATTGTGAAGCCAAGAGTGATGAACTTGGTCTATAACAAACCTACACTTATTTAATGTGTAACTTCTGGTTATTTTAATACTTTTTTCTTGGGTAATTCATTTAATTGTGTTAAAATCTAGAATTAATGTTACATATATTTGAAGTATTACTATAGTGTTTACATGTAAAGATTTTAAATGATAATACTAACGTGCTGCAGAACGCAGCAGGCCTACTCTTTACTCATAGTTCTAATTTGTCTGACACTTTATAAGAACCATTCTTAAAACATGGTACATTTATAGTTCATTCAGTTAACAGTGAAATGCCTTTGAATCCATTTATTAAAAAAGGTGCAATATGTAAGAATTTTAGGTAAAAGAATATTCAGAAATTAACTCACATCAGCAACAGAATGTAAGGACGTCACAAGTTTGATTATATGTCAAAGATGTTGATGTATCGTTTTGATGAAATACCTATTGTTATAGGCATGCTAATCAGATAGCCCCGGACCTGAAAACCTGCTTCTCCTAGCAGTCCAAGGCGTAAACACCAGTTCTCCTTTGGTAGCTGCAGGGCTAACTGAGCTAACCGCTAACAATTGCTCAAGTCATGAGTGTATAAACAGGACACAGTGAGCAGCAGTCAGTGGTAACTCTTTAGGGGGTGTGAATTTGAGTTGGCCAATTTTTGCGTATTGCACACTCATATTGCATAATCATTAAGATTTATAAACATTAGCTGCAACTTCAATACTGTTTATAGATGAACTACTGGACACAGTATTTATTAACCATTCGCAAAGTAAATGTTTTGACGTCACAACAAATAATTGCCTGATAAATTGTTTACTAAGCATTTCACTGTTTGTTATTGAGTGAAATAAGTAATAACTAAAGGTTAATTAACTATACATTTACCATTTATTAAAGATGGTTATTACAAAGTCTTGCTTCTAGTTCCTTCTAGTCTTGTTGATTATATTAAAGAATAATATGCAATGCACTTAATGTAGCAAGGATTCAGTATACTGAGCAAACACAAGCAGGTCTTAAGAGCAATCTGTCAGAGGGGGTGAGAGGTCGAGGGATGCAGGAGGAGAAAGATCACAGGAGAACCAATCGCAGGCACTAATTCAAGCACTAGTAGAGCTCTCAGTTTTAAGCTGCTCTGATAGGAGGGGAAAGGTAAAGCTCACAAAAGCACTGATACAGGCACTTCATCACAGTGTGGTGAGTTTCACTAAGAGGGGAAACAGCTTACAGAGAGGAGGAGACACATCACAAAGCAGGCTCTAAAAGAAACACATCACACAGGAGGAGGTAGAGCTAAAAGAGAGCAGTCACAGGCCACTAGAGGTTACAATCACAGAAGAATAAAGCTCGGCTCTTCGTCAAAAACGCAGGCAGGCATACTTGAAGAACGTGTTGCTCTAAGCCAAATTTGAACTGATACTTTTGAGTTAAGAAAAGCTGGCACGCAGCTGCCACATTTAACATTGACATCAGAATAGGAAGCTGTCCAAGAGAGTTAAAGAAAATGGTTAATATTGCCGCCTGGGGAGCCGGCGAGAAAGATCTCCGTCCAACTCTGTTTTTAATTTCCAAGCCAAGGAAAATAAATCAATGTAAGATGCACCATTCGTTTCTAAAATTATGCTGCCAGAGCCTCGGCCAATCACGGGTCATGAAAATGGCTTCCGACAGAAACAGAAAGAATGCTGCATCTTCAGGAGAAGAATCAATCACCGAGACGAAGAATCACAAGGTTTACAAGAACACTCGGCAGGCTCAGTGAGTCGATACATTCAGCTCAATCTGTACAATCCCACTGACATTAGTTAGCAAAGAGTAAAGGGGGGGGGGTAAGGAAGGGGGTGGAAAAAAGGAGGGACGAGAGAGTCATGCTAGAGGAGGTTGAGCAGGACATTGATGGTGAAACAGCAGAAGAGGTAGATGCAGTAGGTGCACAGGAAGGGAGAGCCTAGGGGGTTGTGTGCCACCTGGTGGCAGGTCCAGGAGAGCGTGCGGCGGAAGGTACGCAGTGGGACTCCCGCGCCCATGGCCAGACGGCAGGGCGCAGCCACCGCAGCAAGAGAGGAAAGTGGACTACCTGAAGGCTGGAGCTCGGCCGACGCGGCTGCTGCTGCCGTCGCCCTTCCGGGGGCATCCACGGTCGTCGAAGGGGTTTGGGGCACCTGGTTCTCCTGCAAACGGTAGAAGAGACAGACGATGTCAACCGTGGTAAAGACACAAGATGCCAGTGCACCATCTGACTTCCCACATGTTGTGCATCTGCATTTTGACCCGGATTTCCACCAGGATTTCAACTGGTAAACATAAACAGGTACCTTAGCTGTGATCGGAGCAGGGGAGGGAGCAGGCCTCTTTCTCTGAGCATAGCCGGACAGACGGTAACAGTAGTGGGGCTTGCAGTAAAATTTCCCTAGAGGAGAGAGATAAAGCACATAAACAAACACATCCCCTGCATCGATTCATGTATACACTGCATAAGTGTCACCTCAAGGAGTCCACAGGCTTTATCTGTTCTGCAGAAGGAGACCGTGTGCTTGTATTTAGAGTTTGAAAATCAAAATCCTTCCTTCGCTGTTCTGTTCAAGACCGTCAGTGGGTTTTATTCCCACGGCCGAGTCTGAAAAAACGGCGACTCTGTCTCGCTGAACAATCTGCTGCCTGTCCTGCAGCACAGCAGACACCTCCCAGAGGGGACACATAATGGGATCACGAGACTGCGCTCAGCTCCGGGGTCAATGTAATGTAATGCAATGTGAGGTAATGTCTTTCAAAGTTTAATATAGTGTCGTCTATGTGTTGCTTTCAGCTCACTCTCTGTGTATTGTCTCTCTACCATGGTCTGCTTTTTTTTTTTGATACGACCACTAGAGGGCACCAGAGTGGGATATTCTAACACTCCAAAAGATGCTGACAGACGCCTCCAGCTCGCATTCGTTCTCTGATGTTTGTTCTGGAGTTGATGCGTCTTGAGCGCCATGACAGATGGGATATCAATGGAAACGATTGGAGAATCCCCTTATATGTAATGTTTATACATCTAAAAGTCTCACCATCCTCCACATCAAAGGCGTAGGAGGACAGTCGCAGTGTGGTGTTGCAGTAGTCGCACTTGAAGCAGCTGCGATGGAAGAACTTCCCCTCCGCGCTCAGCCGCTCCATCACGTACACGCGCTTCCGACAGAAGAAGCACACGTCGCTGCCGCCGATGTTGACGGGGAACTCTTTTCTGAGGGAGCCCTGTGGAAGGAGAGAGCTTTGATCAGAATTTCCGAGGAGTAAAAAGCGGAGGAGGAGGAGGGGAGAAGCTTCAGTACATCCAAGATTTTGGCTGGTATCAAGACATAAAGACACACATATGCTTGGTACTGAGCTACTTCACCATCTATCAACAATACCACAACAGAAACGGCCCCTGGTTACGGATCAGTAGGACGTGGGATCATCGAGCGTGTGAGCCACAAACACAGCAGTATCCCAAAGTGCGGTTACTTGTCGAGCAAACACACTCTAAAGTTAAAAGGGAGGTGGACTAAAGTTACACTGGGACAGAAAACTAACACATCAGTTCCACAACAACATATTGTATTGATGATATATAAGAAGCAGCACTCTCTGGCCAGTGAAGGCTTTGCTTTTTTTGTTTTCTTCTTTTTTTTGGTTTAGTACGCGCTGTCACAAGCCCTCTACCTCTTGGACAGCATGCTTACCGAATCCTTCTTCTCAGGTATGGGCTTAGCGTCTTCCTGAGACTGAAGCCGACCGGCTAGCTGCTCAGCCAATGAGCTAACGCCGCCTGGGCACATCCTTTTATAGCGCTATCAACGGCATTGGGGGAGAAAAGAAACAAAACAAAACGAGACAGGTGGACAACAAGATTAGAAAATGGTGGATGAAAGTGAAAGGTGAAATGAAAACAAACAAGAGGGGTGACCGGTATAGCAACAAACGCTACAACAACAAGGCGTTCACACTCAGAAGTGTCTGACGTGGAGGTTTACACATGACCGAGCAATGTTCCCATGCTTAATTGCTCAAACGTTCTCATGTGCATTCAGCCCACACCTGCAAACCCAAATACCAACTCCACAGCTGATAGAGTAACTTCCATCAGCTCCTCTGTGCACTTACGTCCCGACGAGGAGCGTTATTGGATTTGTGAGATCAGCTTTCAAAAGACGAGAGCCGCTGAATGGACTTCTGCTTCTCTAACATCGCCGCTAATGAAGACAACTAACCCCGATTACACCCCTCAAATACAGCCGTCGTGCACTTTTCGCTCACATGCGCACACACTCCCGCTGCACTCCTGTTACCAAACTGTAAACGTGAACAAAAGAAAAAATGCCGAAAGGAATCATTCAGGCTTCAACATGCGGCCAACACACAAAACTGTCTTTAGTTTAAATCGTGAATAAGTCTAAGCCAGTTTAAAATGACTTTACCCTCTACAGGGAAAGAATTGAGGTCACATGTAATGTGAGGAAAAGCTAAGCCATGCTAACTACTGAGTGTGGATGGGATTTGCTCCTGTTTTGGTCCCACTGCATTGCAAAGCTGTTACTCTGCCACAGTTGGAACTGTGCTTGTCGACCTGAGAATTACACTAGATGAGATTTTTTTTTGCTGCCAAGCATCTCCTCTAATCCAAAACAACTACTCGGGACTCCCTTGGCATAAAAACAGTGGGAATTAATAACTGAGCTCAAGCGTGCCCCAGCTAAACACCACTTTGATATCTGTTCAGGTAGAGCCGCATTATTTTTTTGTTTGTTTGTTTGTTTTTTTTCGGAGCGATCGCACATCAGCATGCTAAAAACAAAACTACACAACATACAATTAACTGGCTGCAAATGAGTTTGTTAATATCAGTATTTCTCAGGTGAGCTTCATTCATGTTAAGCCATATACAGCTTCCTGAAAGACCAAGTGTTAGGGTCACCACACTCCATTCCTTCCGGGCGCGGGGCAACTACCTGTCTGCAGTCGGAGGAGGAGGAGGAGGGGGGAGAATCAGGGGGAGACTGGGCCAAGTGCCACTGTTCCATAAAAAGACGTGAGGGTTTTTTCTTAGGCTCCAATGAAAGGACAGAGAGGAGAGAGGAGGTTACGTTTCTCAAAAGCTTTTTCTTAAATTAAGCTATGAAACAATTTTTTTTTCTTCGGAGAGCAGCCTGTTGGTCAGCTTCACCCCCTCTCCAATAGGCCGAGTCTGCTACTGACACCGCTACTTCTAAGTTTTTATTCAATGTAACCACGTCCTATACCTTCCTGGTATTTAATAATATTCCCATCTCTTCATCCCCGCAAATGATAAATAAAGACACAAACTCAAATATCGAAATTAGTTACATTCTTTACTTTTTACCCCAGACTAGAGCTGCTTTTTTCTGCACATTGTTAATATCATCATCTATTCTTCTTTACTCCAAAGTAGGCTATTGGCTTTTAATGCACTTTTACCACTAAAGTCGACACTGCAGTACTTCAGTAAATGTACAGTGGGTACTGTAACCTTCTATCGTTGTCACGTTACCTGCAGTTCATTGTTTCACATGTCGTGTTCATGCGAAACTCTCGGTCCTGCGACGCGTTTACAGTAGACGTTAGCTCTATTAGCCGCTAGCTCTGTCAGCTGAACACGCCGCAGTGTTAAGTTTCTCTTTCAGCTAAAAAAAAGAACCTCAGTCATCTCCTGTTCAGTCAGAATTAGCCATGCAAGTCTATAATGTCCATTCCCTAAACAGATCCAAACTTGTATTGTTTTGTGTCAAATTCTATCCATCACTTTTACAACCACTGACATATCATTTACCTCCACTGCTACTGTAAGTTGTGATTCACATGCTGCCCGTATTACGTTTAATTAACTGTGCCAGCAACAAGCTGTGTGTAAATGGAGGATCTTGGTGTCTGAGGTAAAAGTGACCAACAGGACAAGTCTCCCAAAAAACGTGCGATGGTTCTGTGTCGGTGGGGAAGTTTCACCTTCGGTCGGACTGGCTTGCCCGCAAACTGTGAGGCGAGCTGTTCAGCCCGCTCTTGAATACTAAGCACATATAAAGGCATTTCATCATCAGAGCACAGAGGCCTTGCAGGCTCCTGCAGAGAGACGGGTGATTTAGTCACACAAGGGATGAACAGCACAAAGAGGAAACTGTAGTTATTCTGCGTTTCCAAAAACAAATCTCCGTTCCAAAAAGCAAGTCATTGTGGCGAAGGCCGTAGATTGGTTGGTTCGCCATTGTTTTCACAGTTCAAGCTGGCAGCCTCTAATTTATGCAGTAATGTAAACCTGAGTGAGTGGATTTGCCCCACAGTTAGCAACGCCATACATACCAGCACGACCAAAACAACAGGCTACGGATGAGGTAAATAAACATGAGCTGTACATGCTTGAGTGAGCCCTTCAAGTGTGGTAACTAAAAGCTTCCATAAGAGGTTGTTTTGTTTGGCACAACAGACAGTGATGTGTTAGAGTTTCAGTCCGCGGCACCAAAACCGAACCTTTCTGGAAGAGTCAGGAGAGGACAGTGGTGAACCAGGACTCCCGGTGAGGCCGCTGGACAGTTTCCACTGCTCTAAAAAGAAACGGGACGGCTTTTTCTTGGGCTCCGGGGGAGAAGAGAGGAATGGTTGAAAGAGGGAATTAGACTTAGGAGGATTTGCATAGGTACACTGTGGTGTTTACATGCAGTATTAGGGCTTAAAAAAAAATATATCCCCAATGAGCAAAATATTCATGCATGGTGTTCACCTTTGGTGGCTTGTCGGGTTTGCCCTTAAACCTGGAGATTAGGCGCTCAGCCCTCTCCTGTATACCAGGTATGTGAATGGGTCCTGGGTCTGTCAGGTGCAGCGGCTTCCACTCCTGCCAAGGAAGCTCTATTGAGTCTTGATGATGATTTAGGCGCAGCTAAAGGGCTGATGCTTTCAACAACACGGTTTTTATATAAAAAAAAAAAGAAAAAAGCCTGGCTTAAGACGTCCGTTTACAGCTGCGCCAACCAGCATCTCATTAAAACACTGCCAACCACAAAACAACAGGGGGACACACATATCCATGCAGCCGTTCGTTTACTCTACCCCGCATTTCAGAGGCTTCTCGTAGTATTCAAGCTCCTCTTCGTCCGGACCCTTACACATATTCTTGAAGGCAGAGATGAGCAGACAAACATCGCATTAACACTTGGGTAAACAGATTCTCACAAAAGGAATTGTTGATTTTTTGTGTGTGTGTGTGTGTGTGTGTGTGTGTGTTGCGAAACAGCTCGTTATGCACAACCTCCGCCAGCGCCTGACAATAAGCTAAAACTAACCAAAGTCCCCTGAGTCTGCATTTATTCACAAGCCGTCACATCCCAGCAACATAGCCCGCAGCGTGAAAACAAGCAGCTCTTCTGATAATGACACATGCTACCCACTCACTGGGGACTGAAACAAGAATGCAACCTCTTTGGAAAGTTCATTTGGGGAAATGTAGTGTTTTGTTTTTATTTACGCTTCGCGCTGAGGAGGTCAAATCCCAGGCTCAGAAAGGGATCCTTTTTTAGAGAACAAGAGAGGGTGGGGGGGACTCTAGATGGGCTATCTGTGGATTCGTGACAAACACAGACAAACACAGACAGACAGATACAGCAGACTATGTGTCACCTCTGAGTGAAGAGAGAGCGAGGAAGTGGAGGAGGAAGAAGGGAGCAGAATGGTTTTCTTTGGGCAGCTCCGAGAGCCCGAGCTGGACTGTTGGTCTGCGCCACTTCTGGCCTTGAGAGATGAGGGACATGGACGGCAGCAGAAGATGATGAGAATGAAGATGAGAATGATGATCTATCGCTGAGAGCAGGTATGCTTCATTGTCCTGACTGGTGTCGTTGACAGTAGGCAATACATTTTAATGCTTTCAAAAGCGTACAGGCAAAAATGTACGCTCAACACAAACTCAGTAAGGTTAGTAGTATTAGTGTGGTGTCCCGACACACTGGCACACACATCTCCAAATAAATACCCCGGAAACACAGACCACCAGTAATCCACTGGTGCTGTAATTAACCCTGATATGAAGATTAAAAGGTGCAATATGTAAGAACTGTCCACCTGTCGAACTCATACTCTGAACAAACAGTGCGCAGCACATCACCAGAGTAACCAGAAACTGCTGCCGTTAGCTTGTTAGCTCAGTTAGCCGTGCAGCTAGTGGTCAGGACTGGAAGCTCAGATCACTTGGCAGGTGTATGTGCAAATACTGGCTGGGTTAGCTGCTAATCATGCTAACTAAATAATACAGTGGCGTCAAAACACTCACTTTACTAAAAAATGTTGATGTTTTTAATTAAATTCTTACATATCGCACCTTTAAATAGAATATTTTCTTCTATATTAGACATCAAAACACAGAAAAATGGGTGTAACAAACTCCTGAAGACAAGGCAAAAGGAAGGAATTTAAAGTTTGGCGCTACAAAAAAAATCTACCCAGAACACTGTGTATAGAAGTGTTTAGTATTATCAAGCTAGCTATGCGTCTCAAGTGAACATCAGCTAATTTGCTCAGCAGCTTGAGGCTTACTGTGCAGTGAGAGGACATTTAAGAGCAGCAGCGGATTAAATCCCATTAAACAGGAGAGTCTGAAGCTTTAAATCAACGTCCGTGAGGTTGAACCCTTCATCTAGCAACAAGACAAAACAACTTTCCGAGCATCAGCAGGAGAAAACTGGTGCTGAGTCTGACAGAACGGGATGACGAGCAGGTCTTTTTCTACAGAGTCTTGAGGAGTGAATGAAGGGCTGGGATCTGGTTTATTAGTAAGTGACGTTTCCACACACCTAGGGGATAAATAGCACGCTTAATCTACTTTCATGGTGAGGGCGTGACAAGAAAGAGAGGGAAGGTAGACATTAGAGAAGAAGACTGCCCGCTCAGTTTGTGTTTTCCTCATCTGGTCTCATTTTTTTCAATCTTAAAGCTTCTACAGGGAACTGGCATTCAGCGGTGTGAGCGCCACCACCTCTTGTGCTGAAATCATGCTCTGGCTGGCATGCGCATTTGTTTTCGAAAGCAAGTATAATAAGGAGGCAAAGCATTATTCATTCTATTTTTTTCTCCCACTACTTAACAATTTGTGGCATGTTAGCATTTTATGGCCAGGCATTATGTCATTTTTCCCTCTGGAAACTGACTGAACACACCCACCATTCAATGGGCTGTTACTTGTCTTTGCAAATGTAAGAATCTGGATCGTTTACTGCTGAGCTGTTTCAGTGCAGCGGCAGAATTTGGTTTCGTTTTGTATTTGTAACATGGAGTTTCAACAGTTGTTGACAAAGGTTTCGAAGTCATGACACCGTATCTCGCTGACTGAATCGCCCGAGGCTTATTCGGTTCTGGTGGGTGACTTCCAGAATCTTGAGAATACAGAGTTCTGGTAATGTTGTTTTGGGCTTGGTGAGGCTACCTTCCCTTCCCCTTGCGTCTCGACTGGAAATCCAATCGGTTTCCACTTACACGGGGGGTGAATCTTGATCTAATGGGATGCGAGAGGAGTTGGAGGACTACCAGGCCAGTGTAGCTACGCCTACCTGCTCCCCTCTGCAGGGCAGTGTCTGACACTTGACCATTTCTTTGTAGCGAATGCTGAGCTTCTCCTGCTGCTGTGTGCGTCTCTGAACCGGGACAGGAGAAGCAAGGAGGAGAAGCCATGATGGTGTCGCTCTCTTATGTCACACTCACACTCACACACACACAAAACTGCACAGCTATCCGTTTAAGAAATTAAAAATGCTCTGTTTTTGTTAAAACACACTACAAGAGCTATAAAGTTAATTGATCCAAATGACAAACAACAGATCTGCAGACTGTCTACTGACAAACTCAGGCTAGTGAAGGTCAAAACAAAGCAGCTTTCCCCACTACGGCACACCACATGGACTACGGTTAGATGGGTCTAGTAGTTTTTAGTCTCTATGGGGATAAGGTGGGGCGGCTCCACTCTTTACCTTTCTCCATGCCGGGACAGGTGCCAGGCACACTGGCTCTTTCACGGGGGTTTGGGGCGGGGAAGGGGGCAAAAGGCGGTCCAGATTGGGCAGAGACTCCCCCTTTTTGTTGACAGATAAAGATGAGTGACCAGTAAAAAGGTCCAAAGAAACCATGCAAGGCATCATGAAACAGTCCAGGATGGGAGACAGAGAGAGAGAGAAAACACAGAGAAGTGAGTGAGTCACAGGCGGATGGAGTCACGGTGGTTGGAAAATACGTGTGCAAAAGTAATGAGGAAATGACAGAGAGTCATAAGAAGATCATGCTGAGAGAGCTGTGTAGTATTTATAACAGCAGTGAGAGAAATTACACAGTAGATGGCATGCAGACTGTACATCAATAATAGATGGAAAGGGAGGAGAGACTTTCTGATGGCAAGAAACAACACACAAACAGAATCTATAACAGAGACCTATTGTGCTGTTAAGTTTTTTTGGTTCTCGTGCATGTAAAAGATCTTGAAAGTTAAAAAGGTCAAAGTTCCCACCAACAGAAGCTCCTTTCTCCCACAGAAAACACGGCTCCTTAAACGCCTCGTCCGTCGCCCCGCCTTTCATTTCCGTGACGTTATGACATCACACTATGTCACAATGTAACATATTTTCATAATTAATGCCTAGCAGCAACTTTGGCATGTAATAAAAATTGTGTTGGCAGTGCTGGCTCAGGCGTGTGCAAGCTGACCAATCAGAGGAGACTGTATTCGGAAAGAGGGGCCTTAAAGAGACAGGAGCTGAAACAGAGCATGTCAGACAGTGCCGCAGCCCTGGCCAGTATGAGGAAACTGCTGTGTTTTTGAGCATTAAAGCATGTAAACCTATTCTAGTAGTAACTCCAAATAAAATCATAAACCTGAAAGTGAGCATAATGTCGCCTTTGATATAAAAAAAATCAGAAGATCAGAAGCGATTATTCCAAGATACACAGGGACAAGAGGTTTTCTGAAACAGCAACAGTTGAGTCTTCTTTCTCTTCTTCAACAATATGTTCTAGTGTCCCAATAGCCCACTCCTCCCTCCCACTTTCAGTAGCAAGCAAAGCACAGCGAACCAATTCACCCCGGCGCTCCGAGCCCAGTCAGCACTGTGAGGCCGCCTACATGACTCAGGAACAATACCCGGCCTGACCAATATTAGCATTCTGGGCCTCAGCTCATTAATACAGCGGCCTACAGCTCGTCCATCATGAGACCAGGAGGCCACACAGCGTCCAATCTGCTGTACGTTTCCTCAAAGTGGTGATTGAAAGGGAAAACAAACCACAATGACAGCGGGAAAATCTGATCATTTCTTCCCTGTTTCTTAATCTTTCCCTCCCCCTCATCCTCAACTTTCATACCACAACATAAAGAACTCCCTCCATACCTGTCGTTTGAGTCCTGTATTCTGCGCCGGAGCGTTCTCCTCAAACTTGGCGAGCAGCTGGGTGGCCATGACCTTGACTTTGTTGTGGTTCCCCACAGCAGAGGAGTCCATTTTTCTCTCCGCCAGGATGGCTGGGACAGACGGCCTGTCGTCACGACCGCTCCTGGATACCTCCTCCTGTGAGCAAGGAGAAAAAGAGCACGGAAAAAAAAAGAAAAAGAAAATGTTTGCACGTTGCCGTCAGTCTAGTGGGATTAATTAGTCTGTTCTGGTTGGATTGGCTGCTCAAAACAATACTCAACATCTGAGACGCTTTGCTGTCACAACTACTCACATCTTCAGACTGGCTGGTTTTCCTTCTCTTCCCCAAACCGTCAACATCCTTCTCTTTTTTGTCCTGTTGATGACAAGTTATGAGTTATTTTTACTCCTACTACAACAATGAAGTAATGAAGTGCCATTTTTAATCCGTCACGAAGGATCAAGGGGATGCCAGCAAGCGCTTCTCAGCCGCTGACCTTGGGATTTCGTTTCCTAGAAATTGCGATGCTCTGTCCAAGTTTGCTGAGGAAGGAGATTGGAGATTTGGTGCTGGCTATCAGCGCTGCCTTCTCCTCGGGACTCAAGTTGTGGTTATCTGAGCAGAAATCCACAAAGAAAAAAAGAGGAAGAAGATTAAAAGCATGAAAAGGCTCTTTAAACCCTCTCAGGATTACGGGTAATTATGTTTTCACAGCATCTGGGAAAAGATAACAGTTGTGCAACGACAGACGCCTCCAAAAACCAGCTGCGTCACCCACTCTCACCTCCGGGTGGCACTGTGTCCTTAAACATCTCGTAGAACTGGCTGAGGTACATGACCATAGAGAGCTTGTCTGGCTCCACCACAGAAGACATCTCCTTGCCAGTCATGCAGGGCGAGATGCCAAATTCCCTCTCCGCCACGTCAAAACCCAGCTGGTTGTTCTTCTCGTGATCCCGCTCGTCCAGGGAGTCAAAGTCACTGAGTCCAAAGAGACCAAATTTGAGAATGAGATGGGACGGGATAGGCGTGGTGATCACAACAGCAAAAGAAAAGGGACGAGCGGAAGAGGGTAAACTGCTCATAAAGCCATAAGCATCTGTGATCTGTGATGCTGATGAGGTCAACATTAAATATTTTCTCTTGTGCTGTTTTTAATTGAGTATTATGTCAAAAAAAGATGAGTAGATGTGTATATTTGATAATATTCTAAGCTTGTCAGTAAACAGGTTTTTATTTTAAAAATATAACAAACACAAAGCATCAGTGTAATTCATTTGGATTAAGGTTTCTCACCCCCATCTCTCCCTTGAGCGATATTTTGGTCTCCATCAACTCCTAAATGGGAAATAGCTCGGTCCTTAACTGATCAATTCTCCACCAGCTAATAAGCAGCTAATCGCCCACAAGCATAAAGTTGACAGCGGTGAGAGTCAAACAAAAAAGGGAAGTTGTTGGATGTAAAACAAAAAAAAAGTGCTAAAACACTTTGAAGCTCCAAATCATTCAGTTGGAGTTCGGTTTCTGACCCTCTGGCAAAGTACGACTCTTCTTTGAGCTCTATTTTGGTCTCTACCAACTCCTGAGGGAATCTTTAGCTGCTAAATACTCCACTATGTTCACCTTTTCTTTTCCCCTTAAAAAAGCTGCCTCTTGCTGCTGGAAACAATGCTGTGAGAGCAGGGAGAGTCAAAGAAAACAATAAAGTTGTGTGTTGTAAAATAAAACCTCTCTTCAAATATCTCCCCTCCTCAGGGGAATATCTCCCCCACTAAGGTGAATATTTGAATCTTTTGAAATGCAAAATTCTCCCTTATGTGCACCAGTGGAGCCCCAACATTGTCCTTCTGCGAGCAAAGTTGCTTTTTAGACAGTTAATTTAAAAAATAGCTGCCTATTATTATTGGAAACAACACTATGAGAGTGAAAACAGTAAGGTTATAGAGCGGAGCGATGCCAATTCTCTGTGTGTTTGTCACGACACACGTTGTGGTTTGATCGATCGTTAATATATTTTTTATTGCAGCTTTAAACGTCTGTAACACAATCCTGACTGGTGATCTCCCGACGTGCACTTTGAACCGCATGCAGCAACTTTGACGACACTTATGACTCTTGGTCATCCTACACACCGAATCGATGTAGAATGTACCAAAGATCTGTCTCATTTTTGTGATGAGTCAGCAAATCTGGAGAAAAAAGTTTAAAAAAATCAATGACTCCTGCCCCACGACTCTCCGGGAGGTTATTGTGCAATGGAAATGAACTGACAGTGCGCCTGCATTTATCCCTAATGAGGAAGTGTTTCTGTACAGCAGGCTCCTGTGCATGTTGTGGAAAGCATTCCTGTAAATGTCATTACGCTGCAGCTGAAAATACCATTAACGGGGGGTCATCAATGCGTCTCAGTTTCACATACAGTCCATTTAAGAGCATCAGAGCATCAGGCGCAGAGTGAGCCCTCCACTCAATCCCTCTCAACGTCCGTCTTGCGCGTGCGTACACATGAACGCAGTTTCCCCGAGATGCCTCCGCTCATCACTCTCCCTCCCCTCCTCCCATTATCTGGCCAATCAAAGGCAGCAGAGCGCGACTGCTGCACTACTTGGTAAAGGTCGGGCAGGACACAGACACTAATAGCTTATAATCATAATTGCCACGTTGCCCCCAGAGAGCAACAAACTACATTAGACAATGTGGATGGAGACTGTGTTGTTTATAGAGTATGTGCGGTTAAAGAGAGCATTTATGTGTGTGTGTGTGTGTGTGTGTGTGTTTGGGGGTGGGAGGCAGGGATATAAGGAAGGCTCCCTGAGGGGATGCACAAGGCCATTATGACTGGTAGCTGTCACCTCATTTACAGTGATATACAACTCCATATACAACAAACCAAAGTCCCAAGCAGACAGGAAACATCATTTGGGACCAACAAACTCACATAAACACAGCAGGCCTGTTATTCCAGGCACTGCAGCAGCTTTAACCCTTTCACCCCAACCGTACTGGAAACTGCTTCGTTTGCAAATGTTTCCTCGCTCCTTGTCCGTGGTGCGTCTCGTGCATGTATTTCTGCCGGATACTCACATGAGATCCGGTCTGTATCGGTCGATGAGGGCGCACAGGGCCAGGCCGCTCTTCCAAGACATAGTGAGGTCCGTCACGTTAACGTTCCTGTATCCCTCTGTCTGCCTCTGGCACCAGTTCAGCAGCTTACTGGATCGAGCTATGGATTCTGGTGTGGCGGGACGAGAAAATGACAGGCTTGGTGTGAAAGCAGCAGGTTGAACAGAATCTGGATTGAACATGGAAAGACATATAAACTGTTTCTGGGCAGAACTATGCATCTCTTGCTGGGCAATCTCACGGCCTTGGTCAGGCAAGGCCGAGCGTGGGGCTGTAAAGTTTTGTCATCCATGGCCTCATCATCCATGTTAGTACCAGTTTTAACCAGCCAATGAGGAAGTATTACACATTTTACTGATGTAAAGGAAGGAAAGGATGCAAATGAGAGGTTAGGAGAGGATGCAGAACTCACAGGAAACCTTTAAAATGTTGAATAAAACCAGGGAGCTCGAATGAGAGTATCAATGAACGAGTTAGTGCAGCAAAAAATAGTTTCAGTGGCTGCAATCAGTCCATCAGTTGCACCATTCCACTATTCATGTCACATTATTCATTCATGAGTACATGGCAGGTCAACTTTAAAACTGTTAAGAACTATTAGAGATCCCTGAAAAAGCAACACCATGCATTTGGACTGTGTGTTACCTTGCAACTGCTTGTCAAGCAGGCAATTGTCTAGAGTGAAGATAGTTCATTATTACATTTCAGCAACAGTGATTGCAGCAACAAATTCCGACACCGATCAATCAGCACATTGATGAATGTATTTCTAAAACAGTTTACGGTCTGCTGTAGAACTATTTAAAAAGATACAAACCATTCCTGGCCAACTTGGGCGTCGATGAGTTGATCACATTCTCAATTTCGATGCGCATTTCCCTGGACTCCCCTGTGTCGCACAGGTGCCTCATCTGCAAGATACACACAATCACTATGTATCGTTATGTCCATTGATAATGTGGTACATGATCACAACTTGTGTAACGCATTAAATCAGTCAAGTATGCATATTTTCATATAAAAGATTTCCTCGACTGATACAGTTCTGCTCCAACACCTATAGCAGAATCAGAAATGCCTCCAACACTGCCCAAAATTGGTATTGGATCAAGTGTTCGGTATCAGTAGATATGCAAAGTTCACGTATGGTAAAAATTGTACGATTGATTATGTAAATCTAACATGTACAACGAAGAAATCATACAGACAAACATGGCACCTGTAATTCGTTAGCTCTTTGTCCACTCACCTGGCTGGGCTTGAGGAAGCTAAGGCTAATGTTGGGGTAACGTGTGATAGGATCCAGACTGTAATGGCTGAAGTTCTTATTGACGTTTTCCGGTGTGGTTTGGGGCAGCAGGCGGTATATACTCTCCCTAAAGCAAAGAGGGAAAACGTCAATATATTTCCCATGTCCTAAATAAGCAAAGTCTTATTGAAGAGAGGGAAATATAGAGAGAAATAAATAGATCAATAAAACATTCCGTAAATTTCGTATGACAGCCCGTTATCCCATTAGTATGAGCAGAGGTGGGACTGATGCCCCAAATCACCGACAGGCACACTTCCTAGTAAAACACTTCGAGATAAAAGGGTGTGTTTGAAGAGATAGTACGTGTGTGTGTGTCTGTTTGTGTGTGTGTGTGTGTGTGTGTGTGTGTGTGTCTGTGTGTGTCTGTGTGTGTGTGTCTGTGTGTGTTTCCACACCCTCACCTCTCAGCCAGCACCTCGAGAGGAGATTTTCCCTGAGCCCAACTCTTCACCATCCAGGCCGAGTCCATGGCTGCCAGGAAACCTCGGGCGATGCCAGTGCCCATGGGCCAGAAGGGCTGGAGAGAAAGAGCCAACACCACATTCAGCAACCAAATATGGAAGAACCCAGGTCATAAACAAAAGTGGCAGAAGTGTGACGCAAAGAACTACTTCACAAGTGTAGAACAGCAAAACGTGGTGAGCTTTTTAACAAAACCTCTCTGCCCTCTCTCTCACCTCCAACAGGCTGTCGCCCACAAGCGCCACCAGGAGCTTGTGATCGTGCCGCTGGCGCACCATGGCGGCGTTCTCCGAGGCGTACATGCAGGTGAAGTCGAACATGGCTACGTCGGGCTGGCCGTAGTGGTTGATGGCAAAGTCCAGTGTGGGCAGCTGGTGGTTGGTGGAGAAATCCGCCGCCTCGCGGGCATAAGAGAGCAGGGCGGCCTGGTCCACATTCGCCCGGGACAGCAGCAGCTCCGTGTCCGCATAGTCCTGCAAGAGACGTGAGAGAGAGGAGATCAGAGGTGGCGTTAAGATGAAGGCTAATAAACACAGAGGTGTTCGCAGAAATGTGATGAAACAGTTACAGCTTGATCAATCTGCAGCTTCAAATAAATGAAGCCACAATGCAACACTTATTCAGCACGGCATACATGTGTTGGCTGCTATCAGAGGGAGGTAAAATGTGGATGAGACATGACAAGCAGTCCTGACACACATACCAAAACAAGAGAAGAGGCACAGCCAAGTGGGCCGTTGTGTAACTGCACTCATGCCTCGGTCGGCTTCCCAAAGGAAGACAAGCCAGGCTGTGTCCAAATCATAATCGACTTCTCAAATTGTGTTTGTACTCGGTACATCTGATGGTTAGATTTATACAGTTCTAAACATTATCTGGTTACGCAGTATGAGATGGAAGTATTGTTGCTATGGCTACCTGAGGTTGAATATATATATCTTATGTCCTGATTTACAGCAATGAAAATACCGTCGATCGGATCTTTGTTTGCAATGCTCATGCAAGGTTAATGGAAACCTGCAAGCTGATTTACATTGCCAGGGCACATCAGAAATAACTTATCTTCATAGCTCTGACAGGATCCCTTTTTGCAATTAAATCCATCAGTAGGAATCGGACAATAAAAGATTTTAATCACTGACCACAAAAAAAAAAAAAATAAGCGGAACCAGGTAAATTTTCATTATAAATAGGATAAAATAAGATAATCTTGAATATCCTCACACGCAAGATTTGAAATAGTTTTCGAGCTCGCCGACGTTCAGTCCTACATTCCTGAATTTCCTGAATTATTATGAAGCCTGTCAGCATGGCTGAAGGCATCGCGCATTGTATCCCCCCCACAAAAAAAAAGTTAAATCCGATGTGTGTAAATAGACCTTTTTCACAGCAGCCACATTGTGTATCGGTGAAACAGAGGGTAAACACAGGTCTCAATAATGACAGTAAATGAATGTTTCGTTCTATGTAGTGTGGCGGGGACTTTCTAGCGAGCTGACATACACAATAGCAGCACCTTAGAAAAAAAGGTGCATGTCCAGTCGGTGATGTAACAGAAATATGTGTTTTCTCACAAAGTCTAAGGTTAAAGTGATTCCAGGATGTTTTAGTGCGATTCTAGTTTTTATTTTTAAAATTCTAAGAATATTCTGAGGATTACCAGGATAATATTGTGAATTGCAGTTATGTTTGACACGATAATCGTGACATGACATTCTTATATTGCACTGTGCACATCTACCAGACCCGATTCTGAGGTGCTCTGGCTCCTACCGTGACCTCATCTCAACGGAGTATAGCTAAGTGCCATGCAAACTTTGACATTTTGGCCACTTTATTTAGGAAAAAAATAGACAGACAGATGGTCTGTGAAGACGTGTTATTATTTAGATTTATTGCCCAAATACAATCCGGGCATATGTCAATTCCTGGTGAAAATAAGGGTCAAAGTGACAAAGTTACACGGACTCTGCCTTTATCTGAGAAGTTGTTCAGACTATGTTAAGTCTTCTCATTGCATCAGCAACATCAAAGAAAAACTAGATGTTATATCAAAGACTTAATAAGGTACTGTAGATCAAGAATCCTTCAGACGAGCCGGTGAAATAAGGAACAATTTGAAGTTACAGCCCCTTTAAGACTCCACTGCACTTTAATAAGGCCCAAGCCCTTTCATTGGAATGAGCTGTGCTGTTCACAAGTCTCTCCAACATGTTGCATCAAATCACTGCGTGCTTTCAAAGTGACATGTTTTCATAGAGGGCGGCGAGAGGCGCATTCTTCCATCTTCAAGCTCGCTGGCCGTCCAGTGCCCGGCTGCTGCTGCTGCTGCTGCTGCTGCTGTTGGTGGCAGGCGAGGGGAAGGGCAGGGTAGTGGAAGATATGAACGAGGGTTGTTTCCAGAATTGCGGCGCTGCCTTGAACTGTGTGCACTTGCCTCCCCTCCTGCCATCCTTCTCCACCCTTCCTCTACCTCTTTCCAAGGGGCAGGACTGAGTCAATTCCATTGCTATAAAAGGATCTGTGGAGGACTTTGTTTTAAACGGGAACTTCCCGACTTTTCATTAACATGTGCCCAGGCGCTCCAAACCCCCTCTGGCCTCAGACGTCAGTGTTTACCAAAGTCTCATTAATGTCATCAGCTCGCCATGAAAACACACACGGGCTTGCACACACACGCGAAGGGGCTACTTATATCCACGGAAATATGTAGAATGATTGTGCTCATGTCAGACAGCTAAAATGATTTGAAGTAGAGCGATGACCGGGACTGGGTTTGCAAAAACGCTAATTTAAGAGCAATTTAGAATCCGAAAGGCCACCGCACAGTCATAACACACCTCCAGTACACGAAGACAGACGTATAAAAAAGGTCTTTCCTGTTTCCTGTGGAAAGTAGCTGGGGAAAGGAAACTACCGTGTATGGCGAGGACACAAACACTCAGTAAGTGTGCTTGAGTTGGCAGTTTGTTCTTTTGTTGGCTTGGTCAGACCATTAGTCTGATACTGGGCAAAAACAGAAAGAGCATAAAAGACTGGCGGGATGAAAGAGACGAGAACAGAAGAGAGGGACAGACTTCTGGTTTTGTCAGTCTGTGCGTGCATACAGTATAGCCTTCATGTCTGCTGCACGGAGACAGAATAAGATTCAACAATTGTCTCTCCAACACACAAGCACACACACACACACACACACACACACACACACAAACACCACATTGGGCCGGGCTTTGATCACTCACATGCAGAATGACTCCTTTTTCCAGCAGGCTCTGTTTTTTGGCAGTCATCACAAAGTAGTGCGTGTCATCCTTGTAGTAGACGATGTTTTCCAGGTCAATACCTACAAGGTCGGAGAGGAACACGTACTGTTACGCACACAAACACAATCGGTTTCCATATTGCTACAGATCATGGCGTCATGGTGTCATTAGAGGAGAGCTTACGCGTCTCAGAGCACATAAAGCGCACAAAGGCTCCCGGGGGACATCGTCATGTCAGCAATAAACTGTGACAGGCTTGGCATCGGATCTTATGTTAAGCATTTTAATTGGATGGGCTGACAAATTTGGGACTGTCGTCTAAGGACAGATTATGTGTCCTGATGACCTTTTTTTTTTTTTGTTCATCTCTGTGTAAAGATTCTGACAGTTGGTTCCAGCTTCTAACAAGGTTTGTGATCCAGTAGTATTACGCCAATGGGATGATGTGGTTCGGTCAGCATCAGGAGTCTTGTTGTAGCCATTTTGCGGGGAAAAAAACTGTTAAAATGGCTGATTTCTACCATGTGCAGCCAGCATATTGTGTTGCTATAATGTTACGTTAGCTAGCATTAACAACGGTGACGTTTGCTAGCCACGTCAATGTTCACTAATGCTAGCAACGTTACCATTAGCCAGTGTGACCATCAGCAACATTTGCTGGCTAGCTTAAGCAATGTTAGCTGGTGCAACAGACCACAACCACTTGGCGGGGAAGCTAATCTGAACAACAGCGGCGTTAAGACGTGAATTTTGAGGTAGGGAGAGGGTGATATGCCATACTAAGTGGCTGAATGTTCAAGAAAAGCACATAAAGTCGCTAAAGCAATGCTGCAGAAAAGAGCTGCCACAGACCTGTTGCTTCTCTGAGGTCCTGAAAGAACTTCTGGTTGAAGATGAAGGCCACCCCGCTGATCTCCTCAACCTTCGCCTCCGCCGTCGTGTTCCTGTTGATGAAGTTTGCGGTGATGGCGATGGCGAGCTTGCCCCGGAACTCCTTGCGCCGAAACCCTGGGGGAGAATCACCAGAGGATGTGGAGGTCAGGAAACTGTGCGCACAAACTTGAACCTGTGACACCACGACTCAAACAAGTGCGAACCCCTCGGAACACAGAGCAAGGTTCGTGTGCTTGCGTCTGCTTTCACAACATACTGTATAAAGCCCTGCAAATGTATGATGTTGACTGTAAATGCAACCAGATGTTCTGCATCACGACAACATAAACAGCTTTCTAGTTTGTCAAGCCGTGTGACTGTAGCTCATGCTTATCCCAGGGGGAGCCGGCTGCTTCCCTTCATTGACGCAGCAGTCAGTAGTACAGAGAGGGGTCATGGTACTCTACTCCACAGGGGTTGCCTTTGCCAGTGTGGCTGTGTGTGTGAGGCCCACGGCACTCACAGAGGAAACAGACTGCCAATTCAACAATTCCTATTCTGCTCTGCCATCACATATAGCATTTGAACACAGCAGGAACAGCCACACAAACACAAACACAAACACAAACACACACACACACACACAATCTGATGTGTACCACTGCTCATTCATACATGAGAAGCGGGGTGAGGTCAGTCATCCAACCCCAGCTGTACACAAGTGAGATCATAATCATTGTGACTAACCTCCAAGTCCACTCAGCCACAAAACAAACAGTGCTTGTTTAGCCAAGGAAAACTGCATTACTAATGCATCTTTCCCAGTCAGTGCACGTGGACTTGCCTGGTAACGTGTTCCTCCTTCCGTCTGCTCCGATGATGACATCAAACTCCAGCTCGTTAACAGGGTGCGTCCTGGGATGGATCTCAGCCCTCCAACCTATCCCTTAAAAAAAAACAAAAAAAACACAGCGTGTGTAATCAGACAGAAATGCATCATCTGAGCCAGATTAAAGCCTCTGACGGAAAAACACGCTCGCTTACTCTCCGTTTCTTGATCTTCCGGGGGCTCGATAAGACCCTTGAACTCTACGTTGACATGGATCTCAATGCCCAGCAAGAGAGCCATTTTGAGCAGCATGAGCTGAAGCTGACGGATACCTGCGATGAAACACAGAGGGAAGATCAGGTGAACGGCAACTACAAAGGTACATCTTCCAAAGGCGCACAGCACATCAAGTCACTCCCTGTACTCACTGATATGGTCGATAGCACCAGCACAGAACTTCCCGTAGAACTTCTTGGCCCCAAGGCCCCTGAGGTCCTGGATGGTGAAGGGCCAGAGGTGCAGCACGTTGTTCCTGGAGAAGGCATCTCTTTTCTCCAGCAGCACAACTTTGGCCCCCAGGAAAGCCAGCTCGATGGCTGTACGTAGGCCGCATGGTCCCGCACCGATGATCAGACACTGAATACAGAGAGAACACAGACGTTATAGACCAGCTCAAAGAAAGATACCAACCATAGACAAGGAGAACCAAGTCAGAGTCAGAGTCCATCTTTCACCTAATAAGACTGCAACATTACAAATCAAACTAGTTTAGTGCAACACATGAAGAGATTTCAGATCTACAAAGTCATACAAAGTTGATGAACTAAGACAATCAAAGATAAGATACACCACACTAACTTTGGTGGGGATAAGTTTGAAACTCATAAGAAGTATCATTGCTAAGGTAAGGCTAAGGTTGTCTCGAAATTAAGAGTTAGTTATTTTTTGTGCTCTTACCTTACAAACCAAGCTCGGTTTCTCGAGATAATAATCACAAGAAAGCAACTTCATAGGATTCATAAGAGTGGACTGTGACATGCACACACTGCTCGGTGGATCGGCTTTGTGGCTTTCAACTTTTTATGAACTTCTGCCATTAGTCACAACAATGCTTTTAGGCAAATGTGATTCTGTCTAGAACGCTACACACAAAATAATCCTCATTTGCAGACGGGAGCTGGAAAACAAACTTCCCACACTGATGTGTGTTTGACTGGTAGTCCGTATTACTGTAGATTTAGTAAGCTGATGTGCTGATCAATAATAGTTACTCC
>CAEMYA010000008.1:3548569-3585300 GCA_903131615.1 Diplodus sargus
CACTCCAAACATTATCGCTGTGTGTCAACAGAACGATCACACACGTGAAGCTTAAGTCAACAAGGTGGATGAATGGCCGCGTCCCGCTCTTTGATATGTGATATTACCGTCCAGATATCCTCCCTTCGCAAACCGCGAGGCTCAGTTCTGCTGCTCACATACACAGGTTCAGCCCGCAGGACTGGAGATGGCCGTGGGTCTATTCATCAGCAGACAAAAGCCTCTCGGGGCGCACAAACATTTGTTGACTGAAACTCGACTTGCTTCTGGCGGGGGCCGTCTCCGAACCATCTGGCTTTTGAATCACTTCTGCCTCCGACTGTACTGTGCAGCTGAGCACTTCATGCGAGCCCCCCGCCACTGACTCCAGCAACCGGATCAGCCTCCGAGCCAGTACACATACGAACTCCATGTCGTCCTCTCTTAAAACGCTTAACAGACTGACACGTTACGAAACGGGAAAAAACAACATCACGTTCTCGGTTGAATGCATCACGTCGGTGACCTCCTGGAAAACAAAAAGTACAGCATGTGCTCGCAGCATCCTCTGCTAACATGTCATCTTCTCTGTCCTTCCTGTCAGCCCACTGCAGGCTTCCAGTAAAGCATTAATTACCCTTCAGATGGATCCTCTCTCTTTTTACAGTTGAGGCAATTCAATCAATGCAAGTACTTAATAAGACAAGTAGCTTTCTCCGTAACAAGAGCCTTCCAGGTGTCAATGAAGAAAGAGTTAATCAGGATAATATGTGCTCCAAACGAAGAATAGAAACAGCTAAGAAGTCATGACCACTTCCACTTGACCTCAAATTATGTAATCTAAAAGGCTGAAGTGATTGCAGGTCAGAGGTTGTACTCCAAGACTAATACCCACTGTGCTCTGCCAAGGAAACCCTTAATTCTGCCCGAAAAAGCGAGGGCATAAAAGAGGTCAGGGATTCAACTGAAGGATCGGATTACGATTCCTTTAAAAAAAAATGCTGAGAACGATCGTTTAATACGCTCCTTCCTGTGAATGAGCGTCCAAAAGTAACGCCTGCCATGTGCCAAACGCAGTTGGATGTTTTCCATTTGGTGAATTAATCTCTGAATGCAATCCGTCACCCTGGCGGGTAAATGTTTGTACCAAAACAGTCATGTAATTAAAAGCCATGCTGAGAGTCCGCATCATGTTCTGGTTTCAGTGTCTGTCCTCTGTTCTCCTGTTCTCCACACGACACAATGGCAGGGACTTCAACAAAAGTTCATCTGGAATTGCACCGTGGTCTGCTGGTGTGTCAGCAGTATTAGACAACTACTGACCGGATTTCCACAAAACTTGAATGGAGTATGACTCTCGGCCCAGATTAGGCCCTATTAAGTTTGGTGCGGAACCATGTAAAGGGACGGATTCAGGATTTCTTTCTCACTTTCTTTAACACTGTGAAGTATTTGTTCAGGTCTCAGGGAATTCTGCACTACTTTCTTTTGTTACAGAGCTGCCATGACACCTGTGCCACGCTCCCTGACTACAGCATTTCTACTAATTAGACATATACAATCATAATAACATCTCTTTTTTATTCTCCAAAGCCAGATTTGAAGCAAAGCCTCTGACGGCATTTCATTATATTTTTGATGTAAACGGTGATATTTCTAATAACGCATAACGTCAGAGGGTTCGTTGCACAATTTACAGCATTACTTTTTCATATCCAGGTACTATTGGTATCGTAAACGAAATATCCCTTACCGAACCCGTATCAAATCAGAAATCAAACTGATTCCTCAAATCAGCGGCGGTACACAGCTCTAGGCTTATCTGAGTCTGGGCCCTGTTACATCACTGAATCTACTGGCCCACATTAGACCTGCTCCCACCATGACAGGGGGTTTTCAAATGGACTGGATTCAAAGCGCAGTGCACAAATTAACTGAAAATCTCCCTCCGACACAACTCGGGGGAATATTTACTGACGACAAAAGGTCTTTCCTATGAAAGTAATAGTCCTAACGGCTTCAAGGGAGTCTGAGTCTGTGCCCAGCTTGCTTATGGGTGTCAAACATGCTTAATTAGAGCTGCCTGCCAGCACTTGCCAAGCTATTTGATTTAGGAAACCTTCCAAATCCCAACTCGAACGGCCACTTCTTCCATTCCTTTCATAACAAGAGCAGAGCAGGTACCGCAGATATGCCGCCATAAACACAGAGAACCACAGGAGGGATGGAGGTTTAATGCAAAAACACTGTGAAGCACAGATATCAATAGCACTGCTCGTAAAAAAAAAAAAAATCTTCCTGGATTTTAACATTTGGTTATCTCCATTGTTGGTTTGCATATTTCACGAGTGTATGAGTACTCAGACCCTTCCTTCACAATGAACCAGGAAGTGAAATCGGAGATGCAAGGCAAACACGGTCGGCGCTGACTGGTCTCCGAGGATTAGTCATGACTGTTGTGGAATGGAGCACGCAGGAGGAGAACAAGGGGATGCCTCGGATTGGCTACAGGACCTGTCCAACCAAGGAGAAATCAAATGGAAACTCCAAATAATCAAACGCTGGACAGGAATTAGACCCGGAGCACATCGCACGTCAATCAGAGTGGAGAGTGCTTTCTTTTCCAGAAAAAAAAAACAACAAAACGTCTCAAACCGATTCTTTTTGTCCTTCTGTGTGTTTTCAGACATGACGGCTGATGGACAGGAGTATAAACAGCCGGGCTGAGACATAAAAGCCAACCTTCCGAGGCCTCATAACTAGATCACACATGTAATGCACAAAGGCTAACCCACAGTATGTTTCTCATCCTGGCAGGCCATGGGAAACTACTGTACAACTGCTCTCCTCCCCATATTGATTACAAAGCTAATACTTCAACTTTGGAGCGGCTCAGCAGACAGCTAGAGTTCCAGTCTGCGTGGAGGGCTGCTGTACGCAACAGCCGAGCAGGCAGGAAATGAGCAAAGACAGAACGAGCAAAGAACTCCGATGTTCACGCTACCGACCTTGTGAGGTGGATTGACCGAACTGAGACGGAGGAACAGAGATTTTCCTCAGGGCTGATCTCCATGACGTTTAAATACAAGTTTAAATTTAGACTGGCAGACTGATTTAAAAAGTTAGAAAACATTTAGAAAACAGTCGATTAGCGACTTTTAATCTCAAAGTCGAGCAATGACGCGCTCATCAATATCGCCTGATGAAACCAAACGGACTGATGGCTGCTGTGCAAAGCCTTGATGGGTCATGCAACAGTGACACACAGCCTGCCCGGGCCGTAATCCCGTCATATCCACACTTGCTATCTGTAATCCGCCTGCGTGGGCGCGGCTGCGAGCAGGTCGGATGGTAAACAAGTCGCGTGTGTGTGGATTGTAAAAATGAGGTAACCAGCAGGGTGATGTGCCAGCGGTTCTCCCTGCAGCAACACTGACTGGCCAACGCCCCTATCTGCACCTGCAGATACCTTGACCTTTCCCCAACAAACACCCTCAGACTGGAGACCTGTGACGGCCAATGAGAATCCAGAACAGCTTGTCAGATTCCAGTGCAGCAGTTGAGCTCACACTCTTACTGAACCAACTACTTGAGTGAAGACCCTGATACTTAATAGGTTGACTGTAAACTGAGGACTGTGGTTAGCAGGTACACAAATGTCATCTGGGCTAAGATGGCATGAGGTTGTTGGCTTTCACACAGACGGTCACACAGATCTCCTGTCTGCACTGTCACATTACTGCTGCATTTGACTGACACGCATTTACTCAATTCTCTGTCCAGTTGTGTGACTCTGCAATCATTTTTGGAGTAACGAGTGCAAAAAAAGTTCAATTTCTGTTTGTATTTAGCCGCAGTAAGTTAAAGAAACTCTGAAAAAGCAAATTTCCCAATTCAAACCATCAGGAAAACCCCATAAATATGTGGTCGAATAAGTCCAGATTGCACTCATATGCACATCAAACAGACTGGCATGAGAACATGTAACAGTTGTTCCCAGCCTTCACATTGCTCAATCATTTCATTTCCCTCGCGCCGCTTCCACTAAACAGTTCGGCACACTCAGCGGACCAGAGGAAGGTTGGCCTTCCTGTGTGAACTGCGGCGGAGCTGCGCGCCGATCCAGTAGGAAGGTAACTGAACACCCACACAGAGCCACGGAGCACGCCGATAGCTTTACAGGAGCAAAGCATGAAAACAGATTCCGCTCCCATTATTAATCCGTGTCAAATAGTACATGATGCAGGCGCCAGTCGAATCAAGCGCTTGACAGGTGCAGCACAGATTGCACTCGAACGCTCGATGAAAACTTTGAGCACTTGGCTATAAGTGGGGTTTCAATAATTAAACGGAAACGAGGGGCAGAGAGGGGTGGATTAACTGGAGAGGAGGAGGAGGAGGAGATGCATCATAGAGGCAGAGTCCCGACGAAGCCATTCCAATGTGGGAAGTCACAAGCTTTAATAAATGCCTGCAGGAGATACTGAGTTGTTTGTGGTCACAGAAGGAGGAGAGATACAAAGTTGAGGTAAATGATAAAATCAGGGCTAGATTTATTTGAACCAAAACACGAAGATGCACCTAAACCATATAAGATTTTCCAGGCACGTGCCTACCATGCTCCCTTCTCGCTCTGATCATAACAATATCCAGATTTTTAAATTACATTTGATGGTGGCCAGTTGAAACTTTTTTTTTTTTAAATCACCAAACAGAAGCCTGTGTAGAGGCCAAAAACCAGCACCTGTGCTCACAGATCATATCTGCTGATCCCCACTAAAGGCCACCTTCACACAGCCACCATTTTCCTTTGACATCACACTCATGGTGGAAAGCTCAAATGCTGTAGAAAACGTTATGCTACTATTTTTACATGTTATGAGTTGTTTAAACATTGGGAATCATTGCACTGGTTCCCGACTGATCAGCGACTGAAAAGATGATGGATAGTGACTTTCTAGAGCGACATCACATCACATTTCAAGGTCAAACAACTTGTTTTAAAGCCCATTAGCTTACGATAGCATTCAACCACTTCCAAGCTAACACTGTAGTTTACTTACATCTGGTGCGTTTCACTTCCAAATTTAAATAATATGTCCGAATGTTTTGTTTAAATATTTCCTTTATACCTTTCCGATAGTATCATTTAACACTATTCCACAGTGGCGTTAGCTAGGAAGTGTTTGAATGCTAAGGTTAGCTGTTGCCTACTGGAGCGAACAGGTTATCAGATATGTTGCTTTACCTTAAAATACGGCCTGATTTCTATTTGAAATGCTTACGGTCCATTGTCCGACCTGCAACCTGGGGAACAATAGTACGACATTTGGTCTTCACACCCTGAGCTTGACGTCAGAGGAAAATGGCTGCCGTACGATTATGGTCTATAACCAGGATGCTGTTGTAATTTTTTATTGTTTTACACTGGGTTGTGTCACAGTAAAGCCAACACCATGTGTAAATGTGTTCTTGAGGTGTCATTAGTTGTATTTTTGAATTTCAGAAAGAGCCAGGTTAACCGTTGCCCCTGCCTACAGTGTTTATGCCGCTCTAAGCTAACCCCGTCATGTTTACAGCTCTGTATTTAACACACAGAGAGGAGACTGGTATCTGTCAGCTCACTCTGAGAAAATAAATAACCATATTTTCCAAACCAAACTCTGGTTTCACCTTGCATTCGTGAAAGAGATTCAGACAGCTGCTTGGGCGTCCCTGAAGCAGGTGTAAGCTAAGCATCTTCCTGTGTAGTTAAGCAGGTACAGCCTCATGGGGGCACAAACCCAAGCCCCCTAATTAGCTTTCCATACTGACATTACAGTGATAAGACTAGCACTCTGCCTGACATGACATCAGTTGCTAAGGAAGTGTAGTCCATTCGGTAACCGCCTGAACATGTGCTTCAATGAGATTTACAGGTTGTTACTGTCAGAGGGGTAAGAACGCGGCTAAGGTCGACGCTGGCATACCACAGACAGATCTCCAGCCCGGCTCGGATGGAAAAAAAGACCATGGACAGTCTGAGTAGGGTTTTTTTCTGGGAAAGACCATTTAGTGGGCTTGTTTCTCCATCAGGCCTGCCAGAAAAGAATTCGTCTCTTTTCCAGATAGGCAGATAACAAGACCCCGTGGCTCCTCCACACACAACCAGAGAGTGAATGTGAAATATGATGTGGTCTCTGGAGGGATGAACGGTTTACTGGAGTGAAAGGGGCCTGACTTGAGAGGAAGGTTAACGGCCGTAGGCTGAGCAGCTGTTAGATGCTTCCTGAAGCCTGAGAGCTGAAAGGGACAAGCTGTTATGTAGGTTTCGTTTGAAGGATGTGTCAGAATAGTAGTAACAGTAAGTCCACGCTTAGTACAGAGCCATGGGTTATTCATCATCTGGATCCCAGAGTTCAGGCATCAGCAGGTGGGCTGGTGCTGAATGGCGTTCGCTAACTTTGGAGCATAGGTAGCACAGGCGGACTGAGCTAAGTTCAGCGGTCATGTTTAGATACTACTTTGGGACATTTTAAGTCAATGTATGAGGTAAAAATGTTAAATTAAGTGATTTATTAGAAATAGTTTTAACATGTGTAGGTATAAGGTTGGACATGGCTAATTTTAGGTAGGCTTGGTATGGATTAGAGTTCTGGTAGCCTGGTGGTTAAGACACCTCCTATCTAACTGCAGAACCTCCAGTTTGATTCCAGACTGCGAGCACAGATGTAAATCCAATATTCCCTCTCATTTTTCCTTTGTTTTCGTCTCCTCCAGCTGTCAGCTCACTCTTTAGCTGCTCATGTCTCCACTATATTCACCAGCTGGTCGCCAACTTTGTCCATCTGCTGTTTGTGGCTGAGGAGGTGGCATACAGTTGTCAACACTGTTAGCTATAAAAGAGCCAGCTCAATTTCAAATGACACAGATTAAAATGAGTCCCAAAACTGAACTAGTTCGATTTAATTTCTCCCATAATCTTCTACTGATATTATGCCGTATACAACATATTAAATATCCCTGGAAAGCTGCATGTTTGGGAGTTACTTCGTTTTTTAAAACAAAATTGTCCAGTAGGATAGCATCATGCTAATCAGGGCTTCGGTGCAGCCATATCCCTTTGAGCTGCTTTGTAGCCTTGAACTGCAGTGTCTTTTCGGAGACTTCATACATAAATAAATACATTATGATAAATCCAACACTGAACATCTTTTTGATTACTTGTCCATTTCCCATGTGGAAAACAGTTATTGTTGTCATTAGCCGTCCTTATGGCAACCCCACAATGCCTTGGGTCGAGTATGTCGTTTGATCAATCGATCGGAGGCTGTGATCATGACTTGTCTACCGATGAAAGGCAGAGTGACGCCTGTCTTTTCAAGAAAAGCAATGGGATCCATATACGACACCGCTATGAAACATCACCCTCCTCCATTTACAGCCAAGCTCCTTAAAACAGTGCATGAGTGTTGTCATGGAAGTTAACGATTCTCCTGTTGAGTTGCAGAAGGGTATGTTCAGTTCACCATTCAACCACAAATATGAGCACATTCAATGAATTTCTCTGGAGAACTGCAGAGCTGGGTGATATGTCTTTGTGGTTTCTCCACTAAAAGGATGACCATTTACAATTACAATCAGAGTCATTAATCGATTAGTAATAAAATAATATCTATTAATGCAACTTTAAAGATCTAAAAGCTAGCAGCCTCCTTAATGAAATTGGCAACAGACTGCAATAAAGCAAGTTCCCTGGAACCATTAACCTACAATATAATTTGGATAAGTGTCCACTGGAACTCTGATTGGGGACGTGACGAATATCACGTAGAGGAAGTGGCTAATTCATGAGTCATCTATTAAGACAACTTTCTACAACACTGTTTTACAACCATACTAAGACAATAGTTTGAAACTGCATAGCTGGAAACAGTGACTTTGCACGAGGGGGAAAGTAAGACTGCGCGCCTCTGCGCTAGTGTTCAAGGGTCAGCGGCAGACTGGTGAAATGTAAACAGTCTCACTGGCCTGGCCTCAGGAATGCAATTGTCACACTGGCCCACTTCTGACCTGCAAGGTAGAAGAAACAGCCAAGACGTAAGACTTTAATCCAGAGCTATGAGAAATCGCCAAAGCAAATGGACTGGGGCCATGCTTAGTCGTCATGCAACTTCAACAAGTGGCTTTGCTGTTAGTCCTCCAAATCTGATACGCATAATACCACTTTCTATGTTAAAACGTTTATTGGTGGTGAGGGCGGAGGATGGTGGCCGATAACATGTCCCTCCTGAGCTCCAGACCTTAGGAAACGTCACTGACATCGGTCTTGATTTTACGCTTTCAAGCTTTCTATTCCTCTGTTTATTCTGAAAACAGTCACTTAATAACCTTAATGGTATCTTAATGCCTTCTTCCAAGCTGTTTGGTTTCATAATGCCTGTCTGACTCAACGCTCAGGAATATGCTAATGACCTCATTTAGTACAGGACACAGTTGAAACCGGGATAACACGGCAATTGTCCTTCAAATGCGCTGACTTCCTTACAGTAAGTGCTGGCTGCAGAACGTCATCCCCCCCCGACAGTTAACAACACACCATGAGCATTTAGTTACAGACATCTCTCCTTTTAAGGACTCACTGCAGACGAATGCTGCTACGATATGCACGTTTGGTTTGGGATGGAAGGGGGATTGCGAGCTTTCTGATGATGAGTCAACCACAGCAGCAGACCTGAGGCAGAACCTGACAGTTGGGATGCAGCTGCTCATGACACAGCGGGCGCCGCCATCAGAGGACTTCCTTCCCTCTGCCCTTTCATCTGACAGCGTTTTCCAGGTCTACGGTACTTTGTAGGGTCGCGGGGGGTCAGAGCTAGAAAGGAAGTCGCTCTCTCTTTCAGCGGGGGGGGGATTCAGCCTCACTTTCTGCGCTGCACATTCAGACTACCTTTCACGGATGCAGTGGTCGGTGGTGGCATTATTAAAACAAGCTTTATTATCAAATCTCCCTCGTGAACGTTATGCTGGGTAGCCGCAGGAGATTCAGGATAGTGAGTGAGTCAGCAATGTCACGGGGGAAAAGGCAATTTTATTGGTGTTCTGCCTCCATAACATGGCTCGACTCCAAGCAGGAGAAAAGGGTGGGATAGAGCACATGGGTGTGCCTGACATTAATACTGCACTTATATAGAAAGAGGCCTGACTCATCGTTACGAATGAATGGCAGCATCCAGAGCTGCATCCATGTCATTCTTTAAACAGAAAAAAACTGAAACTAGGAATTGACAAAATATTTCATCACACTATATCTAACTCTTCATCACAATATCAATCTATGTTTCAACACAGAACATTCGGGTATGTGCGATATCAAGATACAGCTGACCAACAGGAAACTGTCCTTCCATCTCAGTTAACAACCAGTGATGCAGGGGACGCTGCACACCGGGGCTGCAGCTAACAGTTATTATCATTACCGAATTATTCGTCAAAATATTTTCGCAGTGGACTGATGAATCGTCTAGTCAATAAAATGTGGAAATGTCGTCACACTTTCCGCCAGACATCTTCAAATCGTGAAATCTTGTGGCATCTTTAAATCACTTTGTTTAACATATCAAATCCCGAAGACTCTTAATTTTGTATCCTAAATGACATAGAAAAGCGGAAACATCCTCACATTTAAGAAGCAAATGTTTGACAGCCTTGCTTGGACAAAGACTGACACAACTGACTATCACGAACGAGGCATTTTCTTTCCCTTGACAACTCATTGCAGCTCTCCTGCACGCTACAGCTGACTTCTCGAGAAAGCCAGACTGGTAAACAACAGCCTTCATCAGTTCTTTCTCAGTCAACCATCGAACAAACATCCTCCTCCTCCTATGCTCCACATCCTGATCTCTTAAGAGACAAACTGTGAATCGTCCTAACACATGAAGCTCATCCCAGTTAGCGTCTGCCTGCCCTGGCTGCAACACTCTGCGCCTTCGGAGAAGATGTCCTAAGTCTCGCACCGAAGCTGCCACAAGGAGGTGGACGACACGCTACGAAGGTCAATATCACTAATCAATAAAACAACTTCTCCGTCAGTCCACTGAGACAGGAGACAGGAGTCTCTGTCCTGTCAGATCAGGACTCCTCCAATCCATTTAACCTCAGACTGACTCCTGTCGCTGCACGTTGATGCACGGTCCAATCTGGGTCAGCTGGAGAAAGAGCATTGTTATGGTAGCTGAGGTCAGGGTGCAGTCAGTCAAAAAGAGCAGCGACAGACACATCGCATTAAAGCAGTCATCAGTGGGAGCCGAGAGGAGAAGTGGATTGACTTCTTGGGAATCATGACATCACGAAAAGTCACGTGTCAGCGGGTGATGCTGAGCATGGGGAAAAAAAAACACCGAACAGGACCGTGTACATAGTTCAGTTTGAGGGTAAAAGAAGAGAAAAAATAATTAAACACACCGGAGAGAAATGGCACCAAAAACTGAATGAAAACTGTCAAGGTCACACTGGACTGGAAATGTTGCAACACTACTTCTAACAGATACAGAGCAGATCCAAACATCTACTGTGAACACAACATTTCAAGTATTTGTGTTGTCCTCTGCTATTGTATTTGTGAGAACATGATCATGTAACGAATCATGTAAAGGGTTCCATACAATGACAGAATACAACCAGTAACCATACAACAGGTATTAACTCCTGAGGGTCAAAGTATAATACATGTAATTAACTGATTTCTATTACAAAATAGTCATTTTGTCATTACAAAACACCATCACAAGCCCACCAGCGTCTTCACATAGGTGTCATGCTGCTGGTATGAACAAGGCATGTCTGTGTTATTATGTGCCATTGCAAAGCCAATAA
The DNA here is from genome assembly GCA_903131615.1 of Diplodus sargus. Lineage (NCBI taxonomy): Eukaryota > Metazoa > Chordata > Actinopteri > Spariformes > Sparidae > Diplodus > Diplodus sargus. The sequence goes on from CAEMYA010000008.1 coordinate 3,559,406, forward strand.
TAGCTTATTCACATGGTATTTCTCAGTATAAAATAGATTAACTTCCAGGGCGCACCGGCTTTTACAGTAGTCAAGATGAAGATATTTCAAAATAAGAGACTAGGAGTGAATTTTGCCACCATCCACCACATTCCACAGGCTGTCTCCTTCCGATCAGCACCGGGCTGAGACATAACTGATTAACAACAGGGCTGCCAGATGACCACTGATGCACCATGACGGCAATGGGCAATGTACCATGCAGATAAAAACATCAGATTTATCACCGGGCCTCGTGGTTAAATCGTTAGCTGCTGTAAAACCGGCCGACCGTGACATTCCCAAACGTGCAGAGGTGCAGTCCGCCGATATCCAAGGGTAACGTTCAAAAATGCACCGTGTTCGAGAAGCGATCGGGAGGGACATCCCTTCTTACCTCCTCAATCTTGTTCATAATCCACCCGTACATGGCGGGAACGAGTCCATGTCCGTGTGCAGGTCCAGATTCGCCCGTAAAAGCCTCAGTATCGGTGCGTTATTTAAGTGGGTAATGCTCGTTAAGGCCAGAGCAGGGAGCCACACAGCGGAGGAGAAGGCGCAACTTGAAACTGACAGAGAGGGATCGGTCGAGACCGTAGCGGCGACAAGGAGGGGGGAGCGACCAAGTTCATAAATAAGAACACGTCACCGGAACAACGTACATTTGTTAATTTAACTGTAATCCACGCTGGGACAATAGTAAAGCAAAATGCAGGGAGGCATACTGAAGCAAAACTATGTTGTATCGGAATTTATCTGGATTTATTTCGAAATGTAAGGTGAGGAACCCCCGCTACTCCTTGGAGTGAGCCTGCGTGTTTTAACTCAGTTTAATCCGATTGGTCTCTTCCAACGTGACGCAGCAAGTGCTGCTGCGTTCACATGGTGTCAGAAACATTAGAACTGGTTTACACAACAGGGAGAGAAGGGCGGGATTTTACACGGTGGCCGAAGTGCAGAGATTTTATAGAAATTCTCATTTAGTGTAAAGTATTTCTTAACACCGCTTATGTGAATACGCGCTCTAAATAAGTACTGACTTGACTTGACATTAGACTTTTGAATAATTTCCCAGTCTGGGATCATTAAAGTAATTATACTCTATTCTATTGTATTTTAGACAAGTTAAGCCTCATTGTCCTAAAGGGAACTAAATGATTCATTTTTATTTCTAATAGTGGTATTTGCAAAGAATAATGAGTGTCAGTCATCAAGTTGATTTCATTAAGATGAAACTCTATAAAGGTGTTTACTTAATATGATATTCATCATTCATTATTGTGTTTTCATTATTGTAGGCCTATAAACCCCTGAAACCAGGAATTGTCTTTCTGTTACCTTAGAATGAGACTTTTATATCTGCAGAAGGATTTGGTCCATTGAGTCCACCATGTTTTACCATTATTCTACAGTAGCTCAGAACAGACAAACTAAACAGTGTTTATTGTGTTTCTAGCAGCAGGGGATTGAGACAAGGGGTGTTCAGTCCGCAATTAATCCAACACACTGGACCTTTAAATGTCACTACACGACATGTTTTGACTGAAGTGAAAGTCAGTCCCTCTGCCCCTACATTGTTGCTGATTTGTTCAATTGAGTTATCAGAGTAATTCAAGAAGCACAGTTTCTGTGACACCCAGCAGTTTTAGGGCTTATGGAAGTAATTCCTAAGTCTCAGTGAGTGTGTTGTGTCTGTCTACCAGTGTCCATGGAAACTCAAAAAATATAATTCCTGTTGAACACCAAAAGCCCAATTGTTTGTTTTCTAACAAAGCATAGACATGGACTGTGCAGCCGTGGTTTCAGACAGGCTGAAGTTTGTCTCAGAGGAAAACCACTCAAGATTACAACTCTGGAAAATTATAAGTTTTAAACAATCACTTTCAAATGGCAAGACATCACATGGAAATAAGTATAGCGAGTCTGGCAGCTTCCCACGGATGGAAATATGCGTCGCTGATACAGTGCTTTGTTCTGTCTCAATCACAACACAACCGGAGACTTATACTCACGCTACAGAAAGATGTTGTATATCTAAACAGCTGAGCAATCGTGACTGCGAATCAAAAAAAACCTCTTAGAAGCTATAATGATTATTCTACTGTCTTGGTTAATTCAAAGGAAAGGTCAATGACAGGCAGACACATTGTTGCTTCAGATGGGCCACTGCAAACAACTGGATCACAAGCTTGCAAAAAAAAAAGTGCAATCTCAAAATGTCCTCATCCTCTTTGATCAGAAGGAGGCTTTTTTATATAATCTCTACTGAGCCCTTACAAGGCTGTGCTGGAAGGAGGAACCCTTCTGCTACTATCAGCAAGGCGTACACCATCCTGTCACCTCCTGTCAGTGGACAGATAGGCCTGTGTGGCTTGTTTCTGAGAGCAAACAGAGGCACCCGGCAGTTCTAATCCCTCAAAACCATGCTGTGTAAACTTCAAGTAAAATAGAGCCACGTGGAGCTGCGACGTTTTTTGTGCATTCAGCACTGCATATCGCTTGACATGTGATCTAAAAAGTATTCAGTGCAAAACATTTATTTCTATAAGAGAAGAGATCCAGCAGCATGTACTGGATTAGGCACAGTGTCATGTTAGATACGACCCAGATTATTATGGTTAGGTCATGCAGGCTTGGTCCTGCAGCGAAATGTTATTTGCCTCAAATAAGTACTGTGCTGCACGTTCACAGGCACTGTCTGTCCTTGCTGGAAAATGAAATAATCATTAGTGTAGCGCCAGACTTGCTTATTTGGGGGGGGGGGTGTTACGTAATGCTTTCTTTTAGGGTGGTATAAAAAAGAAAACATTAAACTTCTCACTTCCTCCTGTAGCACACGGTGAACTGGGCTCTGTGTAGCTGCATACCTGTGTGAGTGCATAATAGCTCTATAATTTCTTGTAACTCAAAACAAGGATTTCTTAACCTTATTATTAAATAGAGAAGTATGAAAATACATTGACACAATAAAGATTATGTGCACAATAACAATGCGGCTCTTTCTTTTGAGACCGAAACATCAACACTGCATTACATGATATTATTGCAATACAGACATGCAGAGGTTCAAGAGGGACTTGCAGCCAGGAAAGCCCTCTGCCTCCACCACCACCACAAGGACATTAATATGAGGTCTCCAATCAGAACAAGCTGCCCTAGTTGGATTCGCACGGATTCACTAATTAAACAAACCGCAGGGGGATGCAAGATGTCAGCCGGGTGTGCATGTGTGAAAATGAGAGAAAAAGGAAGACAGACTTGGAGGAGTTACAATGAAATAAAAATTAAAAAAAAGGACAGAGATGAGGAGTTTGGAGAAGAGTTGGCTCTCAGTACATCAGAGAGAGTTTCGCCACATTACGAAACTGCCTCTAATTGCATTGAGCAACTTGGTTTCCCACCACGCCTCTGTTGTGGTGTTTGTCATCAGCCATTCACTGGGGATCAGCGGAGGAAGCGGACTGAAGCGTGCAGACAAAGGGTTGTCTAAGGTATAAGGCCAGCTGCACACATTCCCAACATAACAAAGGAATTACACGTGATGTCATCCCAGAAATCTTCAAAGGCATCCGGCGTATCACACTGACAAATCCAGATGACAATGGGCCGCATCAGATCTCCATTCACTCAGCTGTGATGGAGCTAATGGAAGGGCATGACAAAGGTAAAGTACTCACTGTGCAGACAGAAGACAGGCACAAGCTGGAGCTCTAAAAAGGTATTCCTCCGGCTACGATTTGTCCTCCTTCTCCCTTCTCCCCTCGTCTCTTTCTGCCTCTCCTCCCGCCTTCTCCCCCCTCTCTTCTCACCACAGCAAGATGCTGCCTGGACCAGTGCTCGTTGCCATGGTAACCAAGACTGGGGGGGATTCTCATGTGACCGGCTCTCCCTGCGTGCTGATTGGTGTGACGCACGAAAGTAAAGGAGGGAGGGGTGGGGGCAGGAGGAGGAGGAGGGGGGGGTGATGTCACACGCCCACCGGTTCCCAAATGGGAGGGATCCTCACTCAGGCCGCCTGCGAGCACACACAGACACAATGGGCATCGTTTTAAGGTGGGGTTGAGCTATTAGACAGTCAAGGATGATTCTACTTGACTGTCTGACAGACTTAAAGGACTTCTGAGATCTCCGCCTCAGCTGTCCCTCCCACTGTCATCTGCGATGCTGCCGCTGCCACTAAAATGCACTCCGGCACTCCAAACTGCCAAGGGATGCAGAAATAACACAAGTGTTACCAGACATACGAGAGCCCCCATACGTGGCAGCTTGACCTGCTGGCCCGCCACACTTCAGCTTCTCCTACAGGGGCTGCCGGAGGCTATTTATAATCTGGAGGCTATTTTATCTGTGCAGAAAGTAAAAAAAAAAAAAAATGCATAACTGCTACTATTCACGGTGAGATTTATCTGGCAAGCAAAGGCTAACATTCAAACAATAAAACAAAAGAACGTTTGGACGCTGAGACATACATTCCAAGGACCGATAGCAGGTACATGACCTTAATGTATTTCCTGAATGAAGAGATAACACGAATACTGCACACTTTAGCTTTAAGCACAGTTCCTACAGTGATAAAAACACAAGAACTCCCACAGCACCACGGTCATGTGCTGAACAGCCTATGTGCCATAATTGCATAATGATAAGCGTCCCGCTGTCATACTTTTTACAAGCGTTTTACAGACTTGAAAGCTGAGGAAAAACTTGGCACGAGAACAACAGCGATGAAAGCAGCATTTAGCTGTTGAGTGAAAGAGGGGGAAAAAAAGCCTTCCATGTTCATTGAGGCAATAAAAGATTTGAGAAAGAGAGCTCGGGTGTTTTACACCCTGTTTGAGGGAAAGTAGGTCTCTGTCAATTTCATGCTCATTCCCTACGTTGACATGAGTAATCATGGTCCAGGCTTGTCGTCCAGACGGTTGCGTAACGGTCTGGGATTGGTCCAGTTCTGCCCGAGATGAGAAATGTTCCTGTTATTGGATAATTTGATGTATGTGTTTTCTGAGCTGATGACTTATGTTGCAGCCTTTGCAAGGTATTGAGCAACTCAATAATATGTCTCGCTAATCCGGCGTAGACACAGCTCTTGAAGATGATGGCCATCGCTGCAGCCGTTTTTAAACGTATTTTTGCCCATTTTGCTCTACAGCGCAAATGCAGAGAGGTGTTTTGAGTGCATGTGTACCCTTCACGTCCTGATGAGCGCAAATGGATTAGAGGTCTTTGTGCTCGATGGATAAAAATCCACAGATACTTGTCATCCTTGGGTGTGTCATCATTACATAGAGTTCACAGCAGTTATATATCATTTTGAAGGGGCATTATGTAGTTTTGGAGAAGAAATTCAAACCCACAATTTGAATATTTACAATATTAATAATAATAATAATAACACAATCTCGGAAATAGACGAAAATAAGGTCCCCTGAACAGTGTTTGAAGCTAGAGAGGTGGCAGGGTCCGCCAAATACAAACAAAGTAAAACAGTATGAGATTGTTTTGTCCTTTAACGTCAGTTCAGTTGACTCAGTCATGAAAACAAAGAGAGTTTGTTTAATTAGACTGTTTCAGCATAAAGGTTTTTTCTCTTCCGACTAAAAGTTCTTCCCCAAAACTACATAGTGCACCTTTAAATCAATTTTAAAACAAAACACCACGCGGGATTAAAATGAAACCTACAGCAAGAATTCCTCTCCATGAATCACCGAGCATATCAAAAACCTTTAAAGAGGATTACATGGATCTGAGACAAATAGCGGTTGTGCTGTGTTTCATATGTGTCTTCCAGGATTCCATCTGCTTCTGATTCCTCTTTTCTCCTGGTCCAGAGTAGAACAGAGGCTGTCTGAATTGATCAAAATGTAGCAGAAACACCGTGGCCCAAACCATCCAGAGCGATGCATTATGCAGCCATTTTTCTTCTAATGCTATAACTGGGCAGTGAGCTTCATTAATTATTAATAAAACATGCTCGACTGTCTCCAGAGCCATCTGGTTCTCCTTACCCAGCCGTCGCTGCGCACATAAAGGTGTTATTCACGCTCTTTAATAGAAGTCAATAATGCTAGACTTTTCCGAGGTCACTAGATGCTTTCCAAAAGCTTCCTTTATATTCCCTTTCTTTTATGCTTCCTTAGGGAACGTATGTGGAGAGAAAGACAACAGAAATATTTCTATTACCTCAGTCGGCGAGGCAATCCAAGACAATACAAGTGAACAGACTCAATCAGATGAAGCTGTCAGTGAAACCATAAAACAAATATGACCTCACACGGTTGAAGTCTTGGTGGAGCAGAGTCTATGACTACATGATTGTGCCTGCAAGTTCAATCAGCTTCTCTCACTGGACTGACACAGTATGACAGCACGCAGGCCACAGCAAATGAGTCCCAGACATGGAGGACGTCATGTCAGTTAGGATCCCATTATTGAGGCTGTCACTTTTTAACCCCGATTCCATTAAGGCTTGCATACACATTCTCTCTGCTCTCCTACTGCTGCAGTGAGCGTGAAAAGGTGGAGGTGATGATGAGAGGAGTGATACTAATGGGGGATCTCATCGCGTTTATGGCGCGCCATCAGGAACTTGTTACGGGCCACTGAGCACCGAGCTGCAGAGGGGTCCGATAGAGAGAGACGGAGCAGGGGTGCTACTGCAGAACGGTGTTTCTCCTACAGGATGTGACAGTTTCCATTTGCAAACATCATTCCTCCTAGAGGTGGGCTCACAGGGTGTTGAGTGTTGATTTGTTCTGAAATCTGACAGTGAGATAACATAATGGTATTTGTATTAATATATATTTATATTATATCTATATATATTGGAATCTGGCAAAAGTCTTTATCTCAGATACCACTAAAACAAACATTTTGGAAAATGTCATGGGCCTACTGTACATAAGGGATATGGATTGAAGATGCACTGAGTCTTATTATTGAGAAATGTAATAATAACACTACCTGGAAATGATGTGAATGAGTGGGGGGGGGAAATAATGCACATGTTCTGGACTCCTGCTGCAATGTCATGCCATGTTAGCATTCGTATTGGTGTTAGCACCACTGTGCTTCCAGCAAGGGATCACCATCAAGTCATTAAAGCTGCTTCTCACATTGGCAGTTCTGCAGTTAGCAATCCCCTCCCTCCTTTCTCCGTCGTCGCCATATTAACTAGGAGTGATGATCGCCAGACATAGCAGCAAACAGGAGGATCCTGCTCTCTGTGTGTTAATGAGCCGAGGGAACCACCTGGATTTCTCTCTCCTGATTGGATAAAGTGGGTAGGGACACTAGAAAATGTCTTTTCTCTTTCACTGCATGAGCAGGGTCACACTCTATATCGTTGATTACTGTTGGAATACAGAGCTATTTAACACTTTTACCATTTTAGAATAAATATATGGCTTTCATCAGCGTTAAGATTCATTTTCTTGGAACCATAAATGTCTGTACAAGATTTCGTGGCAATCCATTGACTAGTTGTTAGATATTAAGGTCTTGACCAAAGAAGTGAACTGACCGACAGACTGATTCCACTCCCACCCATATAACCTACTTATGCTGCTAGCATGGCTCAAATGAACTTTTCATAATTCAATGAATGCATACATTTTTTAGTTCATCATATTACACCACGGTGTCTAAAGAATGAGGCAATTAGAGATATAGCTATTTATCTAATCAATCAGCTGAACTTGCAAGTAACAGAATAGTGTGATTAACTTGTTTTCTTGGTGCTTAGTCATTAGTGTAAGAGCCAGGCATCAGAGGATTAGTGGGTGAATCAAGGTGACAATCATTGTAACAAATGCATACGCGCACACACACACACTCACTGAGGCAGGCACAATGTGTCCAGCTCTCATAAAGAAAGCCATTGTTACAACCCAGAGGTGAGCACAATGTGAACCCTCTCAGTCCAAACAAGCAGGATTGAAAAAGGTCTTCCCAGAATCACATCAGTATTTTAGGTCACATGAATCCAGCCGGTGCTGTAACTTGAACATTTAATTTCCTCCGGAGTGGAGAGCACTAACCCTGTGCAAACACTACGTAAATCAGCCCCAGTCAGCTGCCCCTGAGCCTGATGGGTAGAGGGAGGGATGGGGAGACAGAGAGGTGTTTGTGTGTGCGGTGGTAGGGGGGTCCGACAGAGGAGTCAAAGACATTGAACAAAAGCTTTTGAGTGAAAACACAACGGCCAGCAGAGCAGAGGAGAGGAGAGGGCAGACAGTGAGGTCAGATTTCAGGAGGTCTGGCTGTGTCTGTGGTCAGTCTGAGCCAGTCTAAATTTAACTGGATGTGTTTAGGAGACCTCAGACCAGGGCTGTGTGAGGACTGAAACAGCAGCAGCGGTCAGGGTGCGGCCACGCTGGGCCCATTTTTCACACTGCCGGGCATTTACTGTGTCCCTGAACTGCTAGCATGTTAGGCTATAAATCCAAATCCTTTCCTAGAAGTTAAAAGGGTCAAAGGTCATGACTGTGACCCTATGTCCCTGCACCTTAGCCACGCAGACGCTCCTCGCCTAAGTCTGGCAGCGACTGCAATGACTCGGGGTGTTTAAGGGTCAAAGGTGAACTGCTGTAGATGTCTGAATTGGATCAGCTCTGAGTGCTTCTCTGGCTGAGCAGTGATTAATGTCCTCAAGTAGAATATCTTCTTCTCCTTTCTTTGCTTTTAACTTGCCAAACAGGGATGCCCCCAGAAATCTTTTATGGGGGGGCCGGATGGGGCCCCTGAAAATCTTGGGGGGCTCGAAAAAGGTGGAAGGTGGGGGGATTCTATGGGCTGTTGGACAGTTTCTAACATTCACCTAATGTTTAAGTACATATAGAAAATATATAGAAGCATATTCAGCAAACAGTATGCATAACTGAGAGGCAAATTATGCATAAGGGGCGCCACTGTTTGCAAGGGTTTGGGAAATCTTCAAATTTCTTTCTTCTTCCAAAACAACAGGGTCAAACTGAATTTTATTTGCTGCGCCCGCAGCGTTGAAAAATTATGTTACGAGAAGACTACGAAGCCACGTCACTACAGTCGAGAGTAGAGTCCCTCCAAAGATCGACTGGAAGACAAACATGATGTACAGCCTGTAATTCACTAATCAAATCTGCGTCTCTCAGGGAACACAGTAAGAGCAGGGCAGCCTTGAGTGGGCATTGTTGATCTCTGATGCACTTTTCCTGTACCTCGACGAGCAGGCAGCACTTAATGCGTGACCTACTAAAGAGCTCTCCATCTATTATTTTAAAAAATCGATTCAAAAGTAAGACACACACCGCGCAAATACCTTGCAGCGGTTCAGCACTGCAGAGTTTGGTTGGTGTGTGTGTGTGTGTGTGTGTGTGTCTTTGTGTGTGCGTGTGTGTTTGTGTGTGTGTGCGTGCGTGTGTGTGACTTTGTGAAAATTTAAGCCAATTTTCATGACTAAGGACTTTCGAGGACTCGAGAACTTAACCGACCAATCCCTGACTGGCAGCCTGCCTCAGATCACTGCACTTACCCTTGGGCTGACACAAACAAGGCTTTAAACTTGATCAGTTACCATGGCGACCAGTTTTTTCTTCCTGTCCTGGCCAATATGAGAATCCGGAGCCCTGTTACCTAAGATATGACCTAGCGCGTCACATTATCATATGGGAGAACAACACAGCTTGGTGAGAAAATAAACTATATCATTACATACTCACAGGCTCCGACCAGTCTGTCCGGAGACCGACTCAAGTTTCCCCATCAGTTCTGTGTTTATATGCATACAAATAGCCAACAAATAGCGTAAATACAGGACAGGACTTAAAAGCCCTGCACCCAACAGGCCATGAGGTCTCCTCAAACTTGTACAGGAGAAAGCAGTTAGTGAAGGTGTTAGCTCTGCTCGTTCAGGCCCTGATCAGAGATTAAACATGTGCTATTCTCCTCAATCTGATGGCTGGTTCAGAAACGTGCTGGATTCCTGCTTCTCTTGTACAGTTTCCCCCTTTCTTCAGACAGTAATCTTAATATGACCTAATCTTAATTTAATAGGATCAACGAACAAGCCAGCTGTACTGAAGTTAATACGCTGGCAGAGTACAAACATGCCAGACACAACAGAGCATGGAAATGGGTAATTGCCTCCAAATCCATGGAATTAGGGGGTTTAAAAATTTGAATTACGTCTCACCACAAGGTTTATACTCTGCCCGGGCATGATGGTTTGGTTCATTTCCTTTACCTACAGCACACAAGCGAACTCATGTTGGCTGGGTGAAGATGCATCAGAGAACCTTCTCTGTCTGCATGTCAAACTCATTAAAAACATTCATTAGTTATGATAATGGTTTGTTGCAGATACGTCACACGTCCAGTTATGTAATAGTAACACTCGACAGATTAAACTCGAGTTGACGTGCTTTCTCCAAGGGAAATCTTTATTATATTATATTCATGAGTCAGGTGTTTTATGCACTTCGTCACTGCGCATTTGTTCGATCATGTGAGTGGCCGACGCACTTCATGACACCTTCCTGCTCAAAATATCCACAGGGTTTCCTTACCTTTTCAAACATCAAATTCAAGTGCTATTCAAAGACTATCCAGGCCTGATTCACTCAAATTCAAGGTCATAACGTGGCACAGTTTGAGACATGGCTCAAGCCTAAGCAGAGTTACAACACTGGGAAACCAATTTACACAACATATATGCTACATGAATGTTTCTTCCAAAATGTGCACGCCTATATGCTGTATTTCTTTTGATTTCGTTTGATACTGCCATCATAGGTAAAAATCACTGGGTTAAAAATTGACCAATGTCCATATAGCACTGACGCAATAGAACATATTCACACAGCAGCCATGTTCCTCTTATGTCAGGGCTGGAAGCTCTAACTCTGGGATAACGCTACGCTGCTGTGTTCCAGAATGCAAGTTGTATAAACATGAATTATCAGCCAAACCGTTGTCATTTCATTGCTTTCCGGTCAATCAGCAACTGAAAAGATGACCGATAATTCAAATCTAGAGAGATATCGGGACTAGTTTCATGGAAAAACAAGATATTTGATAACCCATTAGCTGATGTTAGCATTAAAGTACTTGCTAGCTAACATTTTGGTTTGATGACATCCACTGCGTTTCCCTTCCAGGCTTAAATAAATGTCTTCAAGCTGTGTGTCGATATCTTTAGAATACTTTTACGCCTTTTCTATCGTATCGTGTAATCAAAAGGTCGTGTAGAGTGATGTTAGCTAGGAAGAGACTGAATGCTAACGATAGCTTTTGTCCAATGTTAGCAAATGGATTTTAAAATATGCAGCTTTAGCTTTAAATGTGGCCCAATGTCCCTTCGGATTTTCACTGCCCAATGTACGTTCATATGACTTGCAGCACAGCATAACATTTATGCTTCCCTCCCTGAGATTGGTGCTGGAAGAAAATGGCCGCCGTGTGGGTTAATTTTACCCAGAATCCATGGGTGACTATGTAAAGTTAACAGCATTGCGTCTGTGCTATACTGACCAACACTGGACAGATTTTGACTCAGCAATTTTTATTTGCGTGATCTTTTTTTATCATTAAGTCACGCAATGCTGAGTTTAAATGCGTCCTAACTTTTCAATCACTTAATCTTTTCACTGTGCCATCTATTTGTTTTTGCAAAAATGGAATCTTTGAACGTGAATTCTAAACATTTCAAAGATAAGTGTCATCTTTGTTACCTGGGAATCGTGGCAAAGAGGCGGTAGTTGAGCAGGTCCCTTATCATAGCAAATACTGGCCCACAGTGTGAGCCTGTGACCAGACCAGAATTTTAATTGTACTCTGCTCTGCACTGCCAAGGTCCTCTCGCTGTCTCATGATTTTCTCTCTCTCTCTCTCAACCCCTTTTTCCATGCACTCCATCCCTCCCCTCTCTTCCCACAGCGACTGTGAGGCCGCTGTATGCTGACTAGTCAGCAGGCGCTAACTGTAATCTGCAGTCAGTAAACACAGTCTTGAGCAAAGCTTTCATTACAGGCAGAGACAATACAGAGCTCAGCTGCAGTTTACACCACGACCACAGCGCTCAGTATAAATCACAACTCATATACAGCCATCCACGCTGAGCGGCCCGCAGGAGGATTTTGCCCATCTGTTACCAAAAACTCGAGCTTATCACATAAGACAACATAAGCCGAGCTGAGGTGCTTTTTTTTTGGCCTCAAAGCTGAAACGAGCTTGACCCCGTCTTGACCTTGAACTTATCGTTTGGAAACAGATCCAGACTGCTCTGTTTGTGGTTTTTCAGATCCCACTTTGCATTCTAATTGCGACTCATATGCGCAGACTCAGTAATTCCCGGACAGGCTGAGGTCATGGTTTCAGTCGAGTCTTGAACTCGATGCGAAGCGGCCATGACGGTCACGTTCTGCAGCTCTCACAATGAGTCCGTGCACAAACACAGCCCAAGGACAGAAACCGTACACCCCTCCGTCTTTACATGGAGACTATAGACAAACACACATGCACACTGATACCTGTAACACATACGCATTCATGCACAACCGATACGTCAGCACATGTGCTACACACAATAAACACACATTGTCATACTGGGTGCCCACTATAATCAATGATCTCTGTTGTTGCATGAGGCCGGCCATTACAACAATAGCTACTCTTGTAGCTTTCAAGAGGCTAAGAGAAGAAACATTTACACAGTGTTTTACCCTCTGTAGCTCTAATCCGCTGCTCTTTTTCACAACTCAGCTGTCACCTTCAAAACACCAGGAATGTGCCAGTATTGGTTCCTGTAATGATGATCTTCTTCCTCAGATCCTTCTGTGTTGCATGTCTCCAGTGCAGCCTCCTGCTGTCAGCCCTCAGGCTCTGAGTCAGTCTCCGGGAGTTAATAACACAACAGGACATGTCTGCAAGACGGAGGAGGTTGGAGGGCTCGGTTATTTAAAGGTGCAGCAAGCGATTATGGAGAAAGACACAACGTTTGATTGTTGATTGTCATTCTCAGGTTACCAAAAAAAACCAAAAAAAAAACAGGATCTGTTAGCATTTCATGATAATTAAGGTTTTGTGTCTGTTAGTGTTTTTGCTTACATGTGCCATGATGTTTGATACAGTGACGTAACTGCTGACATGGAAACCTTTAAAATAACTGAAACAGCCTCTTTAATCATCAAATCAGAGTGTACATGTGTTGTGAACACGACTGTGCAGGCGCATATTACTGTCTGAATAATGTACCCTTTAAATAGCAGGAAAAATATTACACACCTGACTTTACACAAGCTTTTAGGCCTCCTGGTGCCTCAAGATAGCAACAGGCCATCAATGTGCATGATCACACTTCACTTTAAGACCAACACGCCCGGGAGCAAACAGAGGGGTGGAAGTGTATTCGCCATTTACACAACATGGCCGCACGAGAATTTTGTGCTACACCCCTGCATTTAAGTGCTTTCACTTATATTTCACAATATGACATATAGAATAATAAAGTTTTACTGGTGTACCTTCAATGTGGTGAGAATTTGCTGTAGAAGTGCAGATGACATGTTCCCAGCTCTGATGCTGACAGGTATAGGTTCATGTAGGAAGTGGGAAGTGACAGCAGGAATGGAGCTGTCGATGACTCACGGTTTATAACACAATCCATTACTGCAACAGATTGATCTGTTATTCACTCTGCGGAAGATTCTCAGATGCCGCTCGTCTTGATGAATCGTACTTTTGACCACATCAATCTCTTCCTGTTTGTGGTAGCAGGGCTGTAATGTGCCGTTGTGTGTATTGTAAACCATGTATAATGTAAAGCAATAGAGAAAGAGAAGACCAACACCAGTACCAAACTACATCGTCCTGTTCTCTGTTTCCCTCTGCTCAGCTCTCCAAAAAATTCTCACACTCCATCTTATCAAACCAGATCTCTGCCCTCTGTGTCGATGGAGAAGAGCAAACATAACTATCGTATGCAGCTGTTCAAATATTGTGACATCTGATCTCTGGCTGGCACAAAGAGTGCTTGTAATGAACGACTGGGATACAAAGACTGGGAGGACAGGGAGCGCATCCCTGCAGCCTGTCCCCACCCCTCGACTAAACACACAGCATTGTATTAATTTTGTATTTGGCTTCACTTCATGCAGCGCTGAGAAATGGCCACACATTGAGAAACTCTGCTCATACTCAGCGTCGGCTGCTGTCGCCACTTCACCGCCCACAGTCATGACAAGCAAACATGGCAATCAGGGAATCTGAGCAGAAGCATTATCTACATAAACCATGTGTTGAATAAACATGACATTGAGTGGTGGTTTTTTAAGAGGAATTTTTATCAAAAGGAAAGCAGAGTAATTTAATTCCTTATCTTCTGAAAGAACAGAACTGCGTTTGTTCTGCTGTTCGCCCTGCTTTGTCCCTCCTTGACAAGATGTTCTGAGCCATTCGTTCTTCCCACTGCCAGCACTTGTGTTTTGTGTGCTTTGTAGTTTCTATCAGAACCAAAGATGGGGATCAAACGAGCAAATCCCCTTTTTTTTACATTAGACATTAAGTCCTTCCTCTCATCACCTCCGGCTGACACCAGATCTGAAGGGATTATGAGGGGCTAAATGAGAGAAAAATTCAGGTAATCATTGTGAGCAAGATTAGGTGGTTAGTGTGATCAGTGGTTAGGATTTGCGGCTTGACAAGACTAAAAGAAGCCCATACAAAAGCGTTTTTGTAAGATAAATCTAACATGTTCGCATGCTAACATTTGCATGCTAACATACTAAACTACTCTTGTTGGTTTTACTACTCATAAGTAGCAGTAAAACAAACTTGAGGCTGCGGGGTTGTCACTGTTTTTGCACGTTTTTGTCATAAAACAAATTAAATGTTTGACTTGATGCTACAGTAACTCTAGATGAGATGATAAGGGATGGTCAAGGTGAGTAAAAATCATCCTGAGGGGAACGTGAACGTCAGTGCCAAATTTTATGCCAATCTATCTGATAGTTGTCGAGACATTCAACTCAAAACTACACATGTCAACTCAATGTTGGTGCTAGAGGTAAATAAGTTAATGGATCAACAAAGTCATAAGGATTCATCCTCTGGGGACCATGAATCCCAGTTAAAATCAACAGAATACTGCCTCCGTTTGAATAAGGTCACGGAGAAGAATCAAATTTCTGATGAAAGCTCGGAACCTTTGAAAGGCTTTAACATTTCTTTATTCATTATAAAGTGAAGATAAATCCAATTTACATACTAACACATTTGCTTGAAAACCTCGTGACAGGCTTAATGTAGCTAGTTTGGCGAGAAGAGATCCTATCAACTTGATTCTTTATGCATTTCGTTGTGCAGTTAAAGTGTTTTGCACACGCAATGCAAACATCATCGCAGCGAAGCGCGTCTACTTGGGAAATGAAAAACAGATCATCAGAGAACGCAGCTTTTCAATTACAGTAGAAAGGGAAGGGAGAGTCACGTCAGAGTCCAGCTATTCTGATAATCCCAGAGTTGAGTCATGACCTCACTTGTGAGGCCATGTATGGAGTATGTCATGTCCGCTCTTCGTCTTGGTCCGATGAGGCTCTACAGACTTGGCTCCTCGTGAGGCACGAAGGTATGAAATAACACTTTGATCTCAGGAGAATCTGGCACAGTGTTGCAGCGCGCCGGGCTACATGAACGCAGAGGTCATGAAACAAGCATGTTACTAATTAGAAAATGTTCATTAAAACTGTGTTGAGAACATACACTGTATGAAAATGCAACAGTTTTTCCTCTTATCGTTCTCAGAAACACAAGAAACTCATGTTATCATAGACAAATCAAAAGTACACAGAGTTTCACCCAGAGAACAAACTATTCAGAGCTGGGACGGATATAATTTGCAATATCGGATACCGTCTTTCCTGAAATGATTGTTGGCATGAATGTAAAGAGAATTGATAGGTCATAATTATACTTGAGTCATCCTGAAATATGGTCTTTGAAGGCTGACTCATATTGGATAGATGTTTGGCAATACATCCGACAGTGATCTGTGCTGCCCCGCAACGCAGAGAGCAGTTAAGCAGCCTTGGCCTACAATAGCAATACATTTGAGAAAAAGGGGGATTTCAAGTGAGTCGGCCGCTGCACAGACAGAAAGGCTTTTTCATTTATACCATTTTTTATGCTGATTACTTTACTCCGTGAATCATTGCTATAACACCAATATAGAATCTACAAATGCAGCTAATATAACAGGCTGATATAACTGCCATATTATTGATATTAGCTATACTTAAATATCTTGTATGATATTAACTTAACCAGGCCTACAACAAATCACATGAATTCCAATAGAGTCAAAAGCGGGTATGGCAGTTAGTCTACTTCTTTGTCTTTTTTACGTTTATCTTTTATATCCATGGCTCTGCTCATTTATAGCTTATTAGTAAAGCAAAATGACCTACTGTACTTATTTCCCAAAATGCACGTTTTTGTACTATGAAATAAAACTAAAGGAAAATCAAGGAGAAAATGATTTTTTAAGCTGCTGAGCATGCAGTGTACATGGCACTATACTTTTCAGATGGTAAAAACATGTTTAGTTTCTGCATTTTGTGCCACACTCAAGGCAATCTGGTGGAATGACGTCCCTCGTATGTATCATTTAAGCTCACATTTTTTAGGAGGTGGACATATGTCTGGACTGCGAATGTCTGTTTAACCAGGACAGAGGTTTTATAAGCCCCTGCAGATATGCCTGCATGTGTATGTCTGAATCACATTTGGCCCGCCGCTCTTGTCCTGACGTCAGCTCTGATCTGTGACCTTCGTTTCCTCTCCCTCGCGCCCCCCCCTCCTCTCAGTGAACCAGAGCTGATCACTGAGAGAGGAAAGTAAAGGCGATGGAATTGTCCCGTCTTTAAAAAAAAACTACACCTGAATATGACAAGCGACTCCACTGAGTCCGCTCATCATCCACTGCACGTGTCACTCTGTGGGGAAACCAAAATTATACAACAGTTTTCACTTTGAGTTGAAGTTATTACACGCACAGTATATACTTAAACAGAGGCTACCGTGGCATTCAGCTAGATAGAAACTAAATTACAGTGCATATGTCCTGTATACATGCCGGATGTCACCCAAAAGGACAACACTTATCTCAGCTGAGGCAGGCATCCCATAATTTTGTCATCCACTGAGGGTGTGGAGCAGCGAGTCGGTTAACTCCAAATCCTGGAGTCAGCCTTAACGTGGTGTAACTTTTGGGTTACCAAGGCTAAAATCTCTGGGGCTAAAGAAAAAAAGGAAGCCAACGTTGAAGTGCCGAAAGCTGCAGTTTCCTTGAATCACCACTTGAGGCTGGCTGCAAAAGCGAGTCAGTCCCATGAGACTCTGTTGAGAGCAAGAGAACATGTTTCGAGTCTGCTGCAAAAACACATTTGGTCTTTTATTTCCCCACTCATGACAACTGTACAGGGTTGTGTACGTTTTTATATGACTCACTTATTTGAATAATGCATAATTAAGAAAATAACTGCTTTGAGTTACAGCTAGCTTTCATAGGCTTCACCTCAGCAAATTCAAGTCTCTGCAGACTTTAGTCAGAAGCATTAACGTTCACCGGCAACCTGCTGTTGCTTGCTATCTTACGGCTAACGTAGAGAACGGTATGTTTGGCTGTTAGGGACGAATAAACCTGCAGTCAAACTCTTACGAATAACTGGAATAAACACAAATGATCCTGCGTTCAAACTCATGTGGAGAACAGGGCGTGATTCGCTTTTCTGTGTTAACACAGCTAGCTTTTTAGCCTTAGCTGGCTTGGTAGCTTCCAGCGAGTCAAGGTGTAGTATCTAGGCATCACTTGACTGGCGCTGGCTCTGCCCTCCCTCCACCTCTGTGCCTATGTTTGATTAGCAGGGAGTAGCTGGATACAGCTACTGGCATGATGGCGACAGCCGGTAGAACCCACTTCAAAAGCCTATTGGTGACATCGGGTTGGCTCTGACAGATATTTTTACAGTCAGTATGGTGACCTTGCACCCTCGGGCAGTGACCCCGTCAGCAGCTTATCTCCGTGCAGCTGTTTTTACAAGAGCTGTGTACTGCTCGGATCTCACTAAAATGTGTGATACCATTACTTGTGTCCTTTTCCAACCGTTCAAAAAGTAGGCCAAGAGAAACAGGTTTCAGTGAGGGAATGCTGGAACAAACAGAAGCAGGTAAGGGAGTAGCAGTGCAAGCAGAAGTGTTTAAGCATGCATGAACTCATTTTCCCTTTTGCTGAGGAAAAATATGCCGAAGCCAAGAATAAAACACAGCCCAACCACACCCAGACTACCCAACCACATTCAATAGGACTTTACACAGAATACATCTGGGGCAAAGAAGATTCCCACAGTCCATGTGGCAGGTTGGCCGGAGCTCAACTGGCTCAAGGAAGTACGAATACAGCAATGTGGATTATGAAAAAGGCCCCGAACATTATATTCTCTGCACAATCCCCGCCGAGGGCTGCTCACGCACGGCTCTCTGCCTGTCCCTCGCTGTCGAACCTGCATGAGTGCCCAGCTGGAATCCCCACGCTGTCAGACAGGCTTCCTTTAATCTAGTACTCAAGTGGGACTCTTCATCGCTGCGGTGTACATTTTCACCACGGCCCCCGTCCGCCTGCCAAGCCTATGCATGAGTTCACCGGTCCATTGTGTCACTTTAGATGGTTACTGGGTTACGCGAGTGTTTGTTTAGCGCCGTTGTGATGAAGAAGTCCGATCCAAGATGAGAAAAGTGTAGTTCCTGTACAAAAGTCAGCCGATTGTGAAAAAATCGCAGCTTGATTACTTTGGACAAAAAGGTCACCTCAGGCGATTGTAATAAAAGATTAAAATGACTTCATTTTTTACATTCTCTCGTTGCTTTTTTTAAAAGTCACTTCAAGAGCAGTCTGCGCTTTGCACGTAAGTCAGTGGACCAACGTAAATCTGATCAAACATATAGTTTCTCTTTCTTTGTGTGTCAGATGAAGGTATTTGGGTGGAGATGTGTTCGTGGGAACGCTTGCTGACGAACTGCTTGCGTGAGTTTTAAAGTAATGTGATGACTCCTGTCTTCACTGACCGTGTGATGAGCGCAGTCATGTTTGTCATTTTTCAAATGTGTCGCTTGTGACGTGCGCTGATGCTCACGGAAGTAACCTTTAACGCTTTTTAATCATTTTTTATGTGCACTTGTTTGTCATTCATAAACATGGCATCACAAATACAACATCATTGTTCGCCTTTTCCCAAGCAGTCAGTTATTTTCGCGGGATTTCATTCCTGCATATGTAACGTATGCTTGAAATTCTATTGTTAAAGGCACCATACGTGACGTTTATCAACAATTATCAATTATGTCAATACAAAGCATTACTGGTTAATGGTTGTGTCATACATTGGTATTACTACTCAGTTGTAATATGTATCATTCTCACCATTACTATGGTGTTTCTAACTAAGTTGTTTCATAACTTGGTGACTCTAGTCGTTGTGTGACTGACACACCGCCTGTCTGAAAGCTGATCCCGGTGGGATTGGGCAGAAAAACCAGGGAGACAGCTGCAGTGAAGACTTAAGTCCAGTTCGGACCCCCCTACACACACCTTCTCTGTGCATGTGTGTGTGTGTGGACATGAATCATGCGTTAAAATGTGTCTTGCACCTATTTATGAACGTCTGACCCCGTGGGTGACCTCATGCCAACACCCCCTGTCCTGTGTATGTGTTGAGGCGTGTAACTCGCTCCTTCTCGCTCTTCTCAAAGTTCAGCGCTGCCGTGTCCTGTTTTCTGCCTCTCTGCACCGCAAGCCTCTGATCTTTACTCCCCGCGGACCGACTTCACACACAAGCAAAGTCACTAAGTCGTGCATAGTCACCTGTGCTCTCACACAGGTAGCATTTCATGGAATAGAGTCACTGATTTCTCTTGGTTTGAACATTTGAACACCTAAAACACTCTATTGGACATCTTCTCCCGTGGTCTTAGGACAAGATTCATCTCGAGGCCCCTGCTGACTGAACTACGCCGTTTGCACAGTGCCCGTGCCTACTCCACTTGTTGCACAGATGCAATTGTAAGCCAATGCTGCTAATTGGGCAAAATCCAAGCACCAAGTCAGTGGGGGCCAACTCTGCTCAGTGTGGGAAGCCCACACCCAGCACACTCTTGGGGCTTAGAGTGGCCTCACACTGGTCTCAAAAGGGCATTTTTTGCTGGGAAAAACAAAAAACCACCAAAATTTGTGTTCAGTGTTTCATTGTAAATCATCACTCAGAAGACAGAAGACACTTTGAATCTCAAATCTCTTTGATTATAGTCCATTCTCAGTGTATGCACACGGAAGAACGAAAATGCTTGATTTATTGCAATTGTCTCTATAAACCGCAGTGAAATGATGTGAGTTAATGTCTACATTACACTGTTGCAAACACCTAAAACCTACCTGCATTTATAATCTACTGAAATCAACGTATTCCATAATGATTTTATTCAGCACTGTTGTAAATGGTTGCACAGAGGTGACAAAGGAAACCCGAGCCCACACAGTGTTGTAGCTGTAATGGGGCACGTGCTGTATTATTACTGTGCTATTAAATTAAAAGTCTTTCTTGCTGTTGCTTCCAAGAGAAGCTGTTAAATCATAAAGTACATCAGAGACAATGAGCCCGGAGCTGTTTTGGAAAACTGTAGTGTGGTGAAACGTCATTAACGTGTGAATTGTCAATTTTCACCACCACTGGGGAAAAACAACGAGCGCTAAAATAGATTTTCTGGCTGCCTGGCATTAAACGTGTGATGCTATACTTCAGTTACCCTGTTGAGACATGCAGTCGCAGAGCAGGAGATAATATGATGGAAATAAACAAGCTGGGTAACATTAAATGTTTAAAAGAGCTGAAGGACTGACTTGTGTAAAACGACCCATTTTATATTACAGGGCTCCTTTGCTTACCGAAATAAAGCAAAAGCAGTCTACAGCAGGTGAATATAGACATTCACATTTGTGGCAAGATGCATGTAAAAACTAGACAAACTGGAGCTGATTGTTGATGGAGCAAGATGTGTTTTAGCACCCGAGCCAGTTTTGTCGCGGTCTGCTCCCCCTTCTTCTCTCTCCATGTGTTCTCTGTAGCGACGGGGTTAGGCTGTGGTTAAGGGTCACGGCCACAATTGATTGGGGTGAGTGTTAGGGGTGAGGCTTGAGGGTATGCGTTGCAGAAGACGACTGAGGCTAAGGTTCGGCTCTCGTCAAGGGAAGGGGAGAAATATCTGCACCGATACAGATGGTGAAACAACACTGGCCCCGGTCCCACAGCTGCCAGGTTTAGGGTGGTGGCTAAACTTGGCAGAGAATCAACTCCAGTTACAGAAACAGCACTCGGGCTAGTTTTGGACTATAAGTAGTCGTTGGCTGGTCGTTCGCCAGGAGTCTCGCCAAAGTCTGGCGGCCAGGTGTGGAGGATTTGGGCTTCTGTCGAGCCCAGCAGTTTTGGATGCCTCAGATGAAGTGTTATCCAAGGGACTCGTGCCTTTCTTTGTCAGCGCTCGCTTGATAAATACACGCGGACAAATGTGCACGAACACGCCACATTCCTCGAGCCACGCTGCCCTCCGACCTCTCTCTCACCCTCGGTCACCCACATCTGAAACAGGTTAGCCGGTCGAAGGTGTAAACCGAGGACTTGCCCACATCTGACAAGAAGGGGATGCATTGGAAGCACGTCTCTCCGACGGTCACGACTGCGATCTAAACTACAACAGATGTCTTTGTCTATTAGAAACACAACGGCCTCTGAGAGAAAAACTCCTTCTTTTTGTCTCCGTTGACTTTGTTTACTGACGTGCGCGATCGTTCTCGGTCGTGGTTGACCGGCTTTTGCTTGTGTGTGTCATTGCTCTAAATCAAAAAATGTTTGTCAGGGAAAAAAACATTTGCTCTGTTCGATGTTGCGTGCGCGTTCTAACAAAACAGAAATCGGCAGCGCAATCGCTTGATCACATGGTCGGAGCACACAGCTCTAATTAAACATCGGCCAACTGTTTCGATTTAATGACAAGCTGTTGTTGTGGTGACCGCGAAAAAAAAATGTCTCAAAATTAAAAACTTGTTCTTACAATGTCTCCGGCTGCTTTGGATCTTCCTGTTTAATGCCCTTCGTCTTGGACTATGTAACGCTCCTCCTCTTGCGCTGTGTCCTTATAACGCGCTCCAATTCCCCAAAGACTGACAACATTCATCCACACTTAAAGGATGAAAGCGATGCACCTAAATCGAGTCCTGCGGAGTCAAACAAACATCCAGCGAGGATTCCTGACCGACTCGGCGGGGGAGGGTATGAAAACAACAAGGGCCGACTGTCTCTGTAGTGATGAGCTCATGGACATTTCAGCTGCTGTCGTGAAGAAATCGGTATTTGTTTACGGGGCAAATGAGTACTGCAAACCAAAAATCAAAGTGGGTTGAGTTGATCTGAGTATTTTTTTCTGTTTAAAGAGACACTATGTAACTTCTAAGGGGATTCATCAGACAGAGAGTTGATGTATCTCAGTCCCACTCACTCTGCGAGGCATAAGTGGTTACAGATAATGGATGGATGGATGGAGTGAGACTCAACAATCAACTATCTTGCTCTGGAAAGTTACATTGTGTTGCAGGAATCTTCATTTGGTACTGTTTAATCATTAAAAAAACCTGAAGCCTGGGGAGAGTCAGCAGTCATGTTTTGTCGTGGATATATTCATAAACTTGTTCGAGGTGGTCTGAACCACGACTCTGGTTGGTGACAGCTCACATGACTGTTTTGTTTTTTGTTTTTTTACAATTTGTGCCCCAGATACCTGAAAGCGACCCACAGAGTGACACTTCTGTACACAAAAGCAGGAGAAAGTGGTGAAACGAGATCCGCGTCGGGTCACCTCTGTCAGCAAGACAAGTCCACTTTTGGAAAAAACGACTAATGTAGACAAATGAGCAGAGTTTGTGTTGGGAGGATTCCCACCCTTTCAGGTTTCCTTTGTAACCCGGCGGTCCTTCATTGTACGCCGAGCGCAGCACACTGCGTTCCGCTGATGTGTGCTGATGAGGTTAGCTAAAACTCCAGCAGGAGCACGAAAGGCAATGAGAGTGAAAAAAAAAAAAGAAGCTGCTAATCTGGATGGAGTATTCATAATAAACCAAACCCAGACTCGAGATTAATCTACTTCACATGAGTGCGAAGCTTTGTGGCCGGGGCAGTTGTTTGTGATGGGAAGCTAAGCAGTCCGACGATACGGAAGATTTCTGAGAATGTGCTGGGAAATGTTTCAGAGTGGACTCCCAGTCCAGTTCACCGGTGCCAGAAAATGTTTTGGATCCTGCGGTTGCTCCGTAGATGCCCTCAGATACAGACACAAGTTCTGAGGTTATTTATAGAGCGATGTTGAGTCACGGCCCGTCCGTTCCACACTAGATCCACAGAGATTACACTAATGATACTTTGTGCTCCAGCAGTAATATAACCCCCCCCCCCCGCAAAGAAAAAAAATTGTAGAAATCGTCAACAAAAGGCTAGAACCTGAGAACATAGATGAATGGAATAAAAAAATGTGTGCAGTCAATGCTGATCTACAAAAGAACAGTCAGACCAGGCTAAGTGCACCCCTGCAGTGTCCATCTGCTGACCGAAACACTGCTTTTAGAGAAATAATGGCCTCACAGGATTATCTGATGATCATCGTCCGGACTGTGCAGTACAGCGCATGCATAGAGCAAATGTATGAATGTGCCAGTTTGACAAACATCTGCCACCTTTAACCCGCCTCTATCTGCACAGCTAGTGATAGAACACGTGCAGGTGTGGTGCAGGGAACAGGTCAGATGCACTTGAGAAGGTTTCACCGCGCGTACTGCAGGGGTCTCCTCTCTCTCCTCTCCGTGGACTCGCTCACACTAACAGTAACATTGGCCCGGCTCATGTTGCCAGAGCTGCATTCTGCTGCTGCTGCTGCTGACTGCTCTGAATCTGTCCAGAGGTCTGCAGGACAGCAGTGCAGAGAGATCCAGTGTCCGCCAACAGGGATTAACGCTGTCAGACGATCAGCCGTGGCATACCGGGCAGCTTTCTAAAGTTTAACAAAATACCTCCGCGACAAACAAAATACCAGAACTACATTTAGTGCACCAGCTGGGGAAGGGAACTAAATACGTGTTCTCAGGCGCTGTACTTAAAGGGTAACTCCACCGGTTTTACACATTAAAGTGTGTTTACAGGTCTTCAGGAGTTCTACTGTACATGTGAAATAAAGGAAGTATAAGGTCTTTTGTGGTTCCAGAGGAAGCTGAATGTAATCTGATGATTTGCCTCCAGTGGCGTTGCATTGTGGGTAATGTGGGCAACAGTCCACCGGTCTAACATTGCACTCCAGTAACACTGTTGGACTCATTGTGGACTATTCAAAAACAAATAATCAAAATGGATACAGCAGAACCAGAGATATCGCCATTTTTATTCCAAGCATTCCTCTGCCTTTACATAATCCCGTGCCTACATTGCCCACAATGCAGCGTAACCACTGCATGACATCACTGAAAGCAATTTATTAGATTACTGCGGCTTCCTCTGGAACCACAAAAGGCTTTATAGGGGAGAACAGGTACAGTTATAGCACTTTAAGCGCCTCCAATCAAAAACAAGCTACAGTGATTCCACTCTCTCTGCACGTGCTCAGTTAGATTGTGTGTAAAAAATGAGATCAGACAAGTATGACTAGAGCCACTGTTTTGTAGGCTAAAAATAGAAACGGCTAACATGTGTCGAGCTAGCACACAAGCTAGCTAGTTAATATTTTAAAAATTCCTCCATACACTAGATTAGCTAGCTAGCTAACACATAAACACACTGTTGCACTAGGTGACACATGGATGTTTGGAATATAGCAAATTGTGGGCAAACAGTGGGTTTTTGAGTTATTGGGAAAATCTGCATAAAGTGTTACGGCTGTCCCTGGTCTCCCCTACCACTTTTGTCACATATGCGGCAGTATCACCTGTGTTCGACCTGTAAACGCACTTTAATGTGTGAAGTTGGTGGAGTTACCCTTTAAGCACAGCTAATACTTTACTTGAACATTTCCACGACAGATGGGAGGCTAATATTACACGTTTTTACTCCACTACAATCATCGAACAACTTTACTCTCTAGTTACTTTCAAATGTAGATTTATGATAATAAAAACAAAATGATGTTTACTATTGGTTAAGATAAAATTAACTGAGCCCTGATGGTTTTTTACAAGCTAAACAGTAGTAAAGTTATTAAAATGAGCTCCACCTATACCCGCTGCAACATCACATTAAAGCATCAACAATTATAATCTAATAATCTAATATACACTATCCAAACTTAGGCTGCTGTTCATAGTGAGAACTTTACTGATGGGACTTCAGGTAAAGTTTCATACTAATATAACACTGTACTTTGTACTTTTACTAAAGTTTTGATTGTAGGACATTTACTTCGTATTTCTACCCAGTGGTATATCTGAGCCCCTTTTTTCACCAGTTTGAATACCAAAAACCTCTCTGTACCATGAAAAAGCTCAGTGATCATGAGTAAACAATGGTCTCTACACCCTTTGATCAATACCACTGTAAGGGCCAACGCTTCCTTCGTCAAATGAATTTAATTTCAATTGTCGTTGCACCACACCTCTTATCAGCCACAATAAACATGCTGAATGTGTCAAACTCTCTGGCCGAGGGGACAACAGTTCAGCTGTGGAAGAGGCCGGGCAGCAGCTGACGGGCAGGATCGGTGTCTGAAGTCAGCTGCCGAGCAAGCGTGGCGCTCTCTTATGAATGACAGCTATTCACCCCCCCCCCCCC
>CAEMYA010000008.1:3585312-3628465 GCA_903131615.1 Diplodus sargus
CCCCCCCCCCCCCCCCGTACATCACATGAGTGCTGCCTCCTACTCAGCACAGCGCAGCACAATATCACATTGTGTCTTCTGATACAGTCGAGCCTGGTGGGGAGGGAGATGGAGATAACCTGCGCTGTGACCTTGAGGACGGAGAGGGGTCCGCTGGCGACAAACAGTTTGTGTCAACGGCGGTTACCTGACCTGACGCCGGTGCGGCGAAAGCAGCTACTTTTGGATCTGACCTCAGAGAACATATAGTTCTGTGTCACGCAGCAGCAAGTGGGGCAGCACCAGCCACTGGCAAGAGACAAACATCATCCTCACTCTTTCTCTAACCTTCACTCCTCTCTCTCACAGCTGCTTGCTCATCTGTTCTAAAAACAGACGATGCCGGGGGGTCCATGCCTCGTCTCTGTTGTGTCACATGTGTCCGCTCGTGGCACACACGCGCGCAAAATCTAACCTCTTCCGCACAACCTTTTGTGTCTGCTTTGAAATCAGCCTCCTCTCCCTTTTTGCTGTGTTTCCTGACGCCAACATCAGACACAGAAATGAGAAAATGACCCAATTACAGAGCAAAGATAACCTTCAGTGGGAGGGAGAGGGAGCAGGGGAGGAGGATGATGGGACAGGAAGAGAGGGGGTCTGCGTTTAGGCAGGAAAAACAGCTGCAGTGACATCATCACCGCTGGATTTGTGGTGATTGAAAAGACGACAGAAGCGGCAGAAATGTGTGAGGAAATGTGTAATGTTGGAGTAAACTGTGACTTCTCCGTTCCCCTGTGAAAATCCATGCGCACAAGTGAGACTCGGAGTGGAAACAGTGACATCCTGCGGTGACAGCAGTGCCAGCTGGCACACAGCTGGACGCTGCAGAAGATGCCTGGCTGCTGCAGTGCTCCTGCGAATCGATTCGCAGGCAGCGACTCTGACTAGATGCTGTGTAACCACGCGGCATGCACAGCCTTGCATAATAATGAAAAAAAAAAAAANNNCACGCTGCTAGTAAACAAGGAGGGCGAGGACCACATCCTCCCACTGCAACACCACTGCAACTGTTCCAAAATCCTC
Organism: Diplodus sargus; assembly: GCA_903131615.1. Taxonomy (NCBI): domain Eukaryota; kingdom Metazoa; phylum Chordata; class Actinopteri; order Spariformes; family Sparidae; genus Diplodus; species Diplodus sargus. The sequence continues at coordinate 3,586,375 of CAEMYA010000008.1, forward strand.
GCCATCAGACCGCAGGAATGTGTGTTTCTGACAGCCAGCTGGAGAAAAAACGACATGCGCTGTGCTGTCTGAGCGTGCACAGACACCGTGACACACAAGCGCACGCATGTCAGCATCCAGCTGAGTCCACAGACGTGCACCTTGGTTACAACAACAAACAGTGTGGAAAGGCATCATTGAGAAACTCTTCCTAATGGATCCATACATTCCTGAGATGTGACTCCATACAGGAAACACACACACACACACACACACACACACACACACACACACACACAAATACAAACACCCACAGTGAACGGCAAGCTGATAGCAGTCTACTCACTTCTCAATCCTGTTCTGGGATCAGAGAACAGTCAGATATCCTCTTTGTCTCATCTGTCAGAGGATTTGTCTCACAAGTGTCCTCCTCCCTGCCCTGCTGAGCGTCTTTCTGTCTTTCAACCAGCAGACTAGGAACAAACAAAAAAAAGCGAGAGTGAGCGGCCTAAGACAGACAGCAAGAGAGAGAGATCTGCAGTGCTGGAACTCTGTCACTGTGCTAATGCCTGGATCTGCGCTGCCTCCCTCTCTGTTGCTCTCCTCCCTCCCTCCCTGACTCAGAGTTTTCTCCAAGGTCAGTGGGTAGAAGTGCTTATTTGACTCCTCCCTTAGTGGACAATTGCTTTCCTCACCATGCTCCCCCTTCCTACACACACACATATACACACACACACACACACACTCATACCCTCCTACTGGCTTGGACACCCGGGCAGTAATTACCGTCATGATCCAGATTAACTCCTGGGTGTGCTCTTGTTGTGCTACGCCGGGCCGGGCTAGACCTGGCTAGCTGAGCCGGGACAGGACAACACACTGACAGGATTACTGTGTGTATGAGGACAGGGGGTGGGGTTTGTCAGACCCCACAAGGAGGGCCAGGGGCAGACAGAGAGGACACTCCCAAGCTGGCCAAGAGACGGAGAGAACCAGAGAAAGGCACTGAATAGAAGAACAAAAAAATGTGTTGACAGGAATCTGTGAAATGGACACAAGTGCTGGGAGTCATGAAAGAGACCAGAGTTAAACAGCCTAAGACCAGCGGGAGACCAGACCAAAAGAGACAACAGGATGTGATCACCTGAACAGTCAAAGGTCAACAATGCTCACTGCTTGGGACAGATACCAGATCATTTCCTCGGATCTGAGTGCTACGTGAATACAATCAGGCTGTGAAAAGATCAGCACGGCGGCTCTTCTGCGCCGTCCACCCCCTCGCAGCTTGACATCAGGAGCTTTGCTGACCATTTAGCTGCTCCACTCAGTGGCTTTAGATCCTGTGATGGGATTAAATTGGAGAAGCGTCTGATGGGATGAGACAGAACTCAATACAAGAGCAGGAAGTGAGCTCACAATACAACTCATAGCCATTGACATTAATTGACACCAAAGTGAGCGACAACTAAGCCACTTCATCAGGACGGGGCAAATGCTGCCCTGCTCCCGGCAAATGTCGTTGTTGCACACATGCTGGTTTCCATTCACAGTGTATGTTCTTGCCTACTATGTATCTCTATATTCTTATTTTGTCTCCCTAAAAACAGCCCCTGGTGTCACGCTTACAAATGTTGAAACAGTCTCGAACTGTGGTCACTGGTTCATGATATAAGAGTCAAGTCATACACGTGTGATGTGAATGTCTAAGACACACTTTGTTGTATGTCAGTGTGGTGCGTAGCCTATCACATTTACAAATGTGAAATATACCAGTGGTTTGCAAAAATGTTAACGGCCAACTTTTTTCTTACTGCGACCGGATGCCAGTGTATTTGAGAAGCCCCAGTGATCGACAAGGAATAATTAACGTCGCATAATCATAGACATTCCACTTATTTTTTTCGTGACACTCCTCATATAACAACACTCTTTTCAGAGACTGACAGAGACATCCTCAGGCTTTGATTACATCATCCACAGACAGGGTGCAGTCTTTGTTGTGAAAAAGAAAAGGCACATGTGGTTTTCCTGCGCTGTACTGACACCCTCTGGCTGTTTGTGGTAAGTACAACACCCACAAGAGCACTTTTGATATTGAATGAATGGCATATGGTATGGTATGTTTGAGCGTTTTCAACTCCAAATAAGAATGTCTAAAATGATTTCCACCACAGTATGGAGTATAAAAGTATACACAGTATACTGGTGCCACTGTCTAGTCTATCAATGCTATGGTGATAATGTATCAGAGGAACTCAAAAGATAATCAAAAGTTTCACAACTAGTGTCAACACGTCCAGAACGTACCCATGCTTATGAAGTTAAAATCCAAGGACAAGGCCAGCGACAATTTCTTTTTTGTATTTCAAGGATTTTGGAACAGCACGCGCAAAAAACAAGCAAAAGAAATACAATAATTAAGCATGCAACATCAATCAAGCATAAAGTTGGGCCAGCCAACGGATGATTTTAACAAAGTACAAGACATAGAAATAGATGCACAAAACAACAACGCCCAAAAAATGTCATAATAACAAAAAAAGAACTGAGGATGAACAGGAGTGGATGGGGCTGTTGTTACAGTACAGAACCAGCAGGTGGAGGCAAACAGTGTGAGATCAATGACACAGCACATGAACATGAGAGCTGAAATGGAAAACCAGAAACACCTCAACAGCCATGATGTCATATTTACATTTTTTATGGTACTAAATACCGGTGTAATCACAACCTTGACAGGATGAATGACAGTAAAACAGGATGCACAGAGAATCTGCTCAGGTGAGTCCAAAAGGCACGTCACGTCGCAAACAAATAAGGATGGGAAGTACGCTCTGGTAACATCTGTAGAATTCTTCGAGTCACTGCCAAACGCTGGTGCTGGTGTAGGGAAGATTTACAATCCGCCACATAACACTGGTAAACATTCTGAAACATATTTCAAGCCCTGCTTTCAAAATCCACAGTTTTCTCTTTTATTTCATTTAAATATAATATCACTTCAGGCCCCAAAACATCACAACATGTCGGGGAAGGGTCATGTAAAAAAAAAAAAAAAAAGGTAACCTAGAACAATTTCCAACCAGTACGATGACTAAGAGACATGTAAGGTGAGCCAAATTACATGAGGCAAGGTAAAAACAAAGAACTTACAAAAAAGCACATAAGCATAACTGGTTGAATTAAATCACAAATGAAAACATGTACAGTACACTTTTTTTTTCCTTCCTGTGCTAACAAAAAGGCAAAGCAAACCTTGAATACTGCATGAAACAGAGATGGTTGTTCAATACAAAGTCAATAATGCGAAAACAGATGCATTCATCGACTGTTCTTCCACATGATCAATCAAACTGTCTAAACACTGATTTGTCCGCAAGAATCTCTTTTTGAATGACCTGAGCTGTACCGAGTAGTCTGTATACAGTGCATCAAATTACAACCATATACTCATACGTATAACCGTCAAAGTACATACTCAAATACTTCATTCAGTACTTGTAACACCGTTGCGCCTGTAGCTCTAACGATTGATTTCAAGGCTATTTCTTCATCCATCCATTAGCTACTAAACATAAATAAAACCACAGGACGTGATTGCGAGAAGGTCCTCAGAAAACGAGTATGTACTGTAAGTTAAGAGGTCAAAAAATATCAACTCAGACTAACTGTGCTACTGCAATAAGTACGGAAAGGATAGGTAGTGTTTATAAGTGGTATTAGTCTCTATGGATGCCCCTGTCTACTGCCTACCGTCTGAACTGGCTCGCTGGCTGTGATCTATGACCTCACTGTAGGCCCGTGCAGTAGATTGGGTCGGGTGAACTACATCACAGTGTCAAGGCATAGCATGGCTCATCATGGCAGAAAACAGGAGAGTAGCACCCGGTAGTGATAAAGAGGTTAAGGGCCTGCATCGGAAAACAACAAATACCTGTATGGTAATTAAAGTAATGTAGAATACAAAAAAAAAGACATTTGTCTCACGGGGTGTTCAGTGAAGGCAGCATGAGAATGAAACCATGACACAGAGTCTGGAGAAATGTAGCAAGAAGTCCAGAATGTGGATCCGCATTGGCCTTCACCCCTTTCTTTCCCTGATCCACAGTGAAGTGCAGGACAGACACACGGACAGTCCAGACATGTCGTGTCATCTCATTTCATAAGGTCCAGCATATACTGTTCATATTGTTCTACATTTCATTATACTGTCTCTTACTTGACAAACTGCAGCTGATCTGATACTGTACTCGGAAGTGCATCATCAGTTTTTCCTCTTCAAAAATCTCTATCAGCCACCTCATCATATCACTTTAGCAGGACTCTCTCTCTGTCAGGGACTTCCATGGGAAGTATTGTCAGATTAGGCGAAGCAGGCAGGCAGGGTCAGTGGCATGACTGGTGAGAGCTACAGACCGGAGGCCGGGGCTTCAGCTGTGGTAGCTTGGCACAGCCACCTGTTTCTGGGAGAGACGCAACAGCTCTTCCCTGATGGCCTTGATCAGGGAGGCGGAGGAGTGGGTAGGAGGAGACGTATCCAGGGGGGGCGGGGCTGACAGATAGCCCATCCCCGAGGTGTCCAGGTGGACAGGGGGTGCTGAGGGCTCCCTGATGCCACTTCTGGGCGTCTGGAAGATAGAGGAGGACGAGTAGTCAGGACAGTCCAGGAACTGAAGGTAGGACGGAGAGACGGGGAGAGAAGGAGGAAAGATGGTGAAAAGAAGATAGAGGGAATATGTAAAGTGACGTATAAAGTGACAGAACTAGAGAATGAGAACAGAGAACTAGACAAGATGTTAAGAGCAGCATAGCGCTGTGAAAAAACTATGCAGAAAACAGAGAGCTTAGGGAATAAAGCTGACATTAATCTGGAGAAAGATCAAAAACAAAAATGCCTGTCTCCTGCTTAATACTTTCTGCTTTCAATAAACCCAACAACATTTGTTCATACTGACAATATTCATAACACGTGTACAATTTAATTGTAGCTATATGAATATGTTACTCAAACCAGATTGAAAAGTGCATTTGCAGCGGATTGATAAACATTTAGTGCTCTGGTGAGTATTTATAGCAGTGCAGTGGTGTATTACATCTGAGATACACTGCCACGGTATGTCCCATTTATGTCTTTAACAAGATATAATAACAATGAAGTTATATGGCATGGAGGAATAAGATATCAGGTTTTAGATACATATTACTTCAACTACTACTTCATCAAGGTTCTTAGGAGGATCCTTGGTCTGTTTGTGGGATTTGTTGATGATTGAAAGAAACTAATATCCCTTTAAAAATATAAAAAATGCAACCTAACTAATTCCACAATTCCTACCTTCCTTTTCATTTTAATGTGTTTCATTCTTGTAGATGAGATCTTGGTCCTAATAAAATGAAATCTGTGATTCACTCACTGCATCCTTTTCAGGCTCTGTCCTGGAGAAATTGTCGTCATGGTAGTGGTTCCAGCCAATGCCTCCATTGTGGCCTGGAGCGGCTCTGACCCCTGCTGGGTAACCATTCATCCGACTGGACAATCCCACCTGTGTAAGATGATGAAGCTGGGCGCCTACACACACACACAGACATACACACAGACATACACACAGACATATCACACCAGAGCTACAGTGCCTGACACTCTATCCCCATGCAGCCCCTTTAATATACTTTGATGCAATCAGTCCATTCCAAGAAAGCACTCTGTCTGTTTCTCTGCTGTGCTGCACTCTGTATACTAAATGCCAGAATCCATTTCTATTAGTGTAAGTCACATGATGGGAGCAGCTTCACGCCAGCCCCTTCAATAATTTAAGAGAGAGACAAGGCTCTTTCAGTTTCACAGGTTTATGGGAAGGAGGTGTGTGTGTCTGTACTAAGAAAGCGTGCCGTGGCCCACATCCAAAAGTGAATGAAACTAAACTAAACAGGCAAACACTTTGTATGAAGACTATGTATTGTTAATTGTGGAAGATGAGTGTTTTTGTCTTTTCATTTGTTAATATTCTGTTCTTAAATAGGGGTGGTAATAATAGGTAGCTTCACATCGACCCATTACAGGCCCATTTGTTTATTGTTTTCATCTCATGTACTTGAACACATGTCAGAGGAAATTCCAACCACATCTGAATCGAATTGCATTAGCAGGCATGAAAACAGGTCAGTGTTTGTATGTGTCCGCATGTGTACCTGTAGTTCCCCCCACTGGTCGCGGTCTGGCCGATGAGGGGAGCTCATCAGCGTACAGGCCCCTGCTGGAGTACAGGCTGTCTGGCTGGAGCTGCTCACATTGCCCTGCTGTTTCTCCTGGTGGCAGGTAGCTCGAGCCAAGGCCCGGCCTGAAACACAATGAAACGTATTGTCATTCACTTAGTGATTTAATAACAAATGTGTTATGTGGAACATAAAAATGGTCTCAAACTGTTAAAATAGTCTTACACGTTTCGAAAAAATTTCCACCCACAAAGAACAAACAAGTGGCGGACAGCCGCTGCTGAAATGTCCGGTGGTGATAACTTGTTTGACCGCAAATAAATTATTTCCTTTTGGCTGCTCTGCTATCCACAAAATGAATTGACTTCATGAAAAACATTTGCCGCTGTTTTATGACATGAATGTGTGTGTGCGTGTGTGTATTGGAGCAAGTTAAGGGACCACTGACTTGGACCTGATCCATTAAACCAATAAAATAAATATGACTTTTCTTTCATTATTAATGAGGCCCCAACTCACTTGATGCATCTAAAGGGAAAACATTTCTCCTGGTAAAGTGGTGGAAATCAGGCTGTACCGATCAATAGGAAATCCTTTGGTGTCGGAAGAAGTGGATGTCAAATAAGCATATCATTTATTAATGTACATATAAATACTCAATTTTAATCATCCGATATACTAACCTTGGTATCAGGCCTTGGACAGAAGGGGGGGACATGGCCAGCTCAGTAAACCTCTGGAGAAAACAAGGAAGGAGATTGTGAGTGACAAAGCAATGAAATAGACAGAATGAGGGATATTAAACTTCATGACCATTTCAATTTGTGGCTCACAGGTAAAGTCAACGTATACAATATTAAAAAAACTATGTAGCATGGCTTTCATACTGTTTCCAGACAGCAGTACTTTGCCTACAGTTATATACAATATGTTGAGTAAGTGGAGCTTCATATACTGTAGTATGGTTTTCTTGGAAAGCCTTTGTTTTTTACAGCTGACGTTTAACAGCATATAAAAGCACTAAACCTGCAAAGGCAATACCAGCAAACAGCTTTTTACAGCTCCACGGCTCACTGTTAAGTCTCTCTCTATATTTGTCACCTGGGGAGAAAACTGCTGTTTTCAGTGTTTAGCTGTAAAATGCATCTAATTATGAATGTGAAGAAACACAAATGAGATATTCAATTACTGCAGAGGTAATTAAGCTATAATCAAGATAGGAACATAGTTTAAATACCATAAAACAACTAAACCATGAATTAATATACTTGTATTTTTCCAATGAGACTAGAACACAAGGTTGTGTCTCTAAAATACAGTACTAATGAGGCCTCACTGCTGATCTCATCTGATGGATTTAACGGTCAAAACCCTTCCTGTAACCCTAATGTAATGATCTGCCATCTCTAAACAACTCATAACTTTTATTCTCGTACAACACCCACGGGCACTGAAGCCTTATTTAATTTTTGGCTCAGCTCTACTCTTCAGCTTGCACTTCAAAGAAGAGAATATGCTATACATAACTCTGTCTCTTGGCAGTCCCTAACATCACACGAAACACCAAGAACAAGTGTGCCACACATGCACTGTATTATGGACTCCAGGCACCCCACTACATGTGTTGACAAACTGTGGCACTGCATAAACCGGCCTTTGTATGGTGCTGCTTTGCACAGACCTCTCTTCAACAAATAGTCTAAATATGAAATGTCTTCCCTCCTAAATGTATATGTTCTAAATAAATGTAAATACAGAAGCAAACACTGAGCTTATTATTTAGAGCCGTGATATGTTTGTACCACCTTTGAAACCAGCAAACACTGACAGGAGCTAATGCAAATCAAGCATATGCAGGGTATATTACTGTAGAGTCTTAGGAGCTGTAGATAGCTGACAGGGGCTGCAAGGTCACAGCTCCATGGGGGTGACAGATGGAGGAATACTTAACTGATTAGTTTGCTAAGAGGACACGATTAAACTGGAAGCTATAGGCTTCATGCTGGGAATGAGCGGAAAAAAACTTGAGAAAGCGAGGAGATAGTGAATACAAAGGATTTTACATGTGTCTATTTGCTGTTACAAACGTAAACAGGGAGTGCATTTCACTAAGGCCATCACCAGATTAGTAAAATGAGCAAATGCAATGACAGAAAACAGCTTACAGGTTATTGAATTAACAAAGGCTTTGATAGCATAGATGACAAATCTTTTAGACAACTATCTTGCATGTTTATACCAATCCCGACATGCTGTTTACTTTACACATTCCCCACAAACACTCCAAAAAATGTGTGTGTGTCGGCTGATATATCGATATCGGAATCTTTAATTCCCTTATATCAGTGTCAGTCAGGCTCTACTAGGGACTGATACTTACACTTGGGAAAGGGCTTAAAGCTGGGAACGATGGACCCCACGGTCTGGGCCCACGGCCCGGAGGGCTGGAGGCTGGAGGGTTAGAGTTGACCCCTGGGAGAGTGATCCCTGCTGTGCTGCCCTGAGAGGTGGGCGACACTAGAGCGAAGGCATCGTCCAGCAGGGAGTGCATTTGCTGCCGCGCCTCCTCGATAGAGGGCTGTGGAGGCATATAAGGGGGTGGGGGAGGGGCATGGCCAGGAGGAGAGGAAGCTGGACCTAAGAAGACGTCATCAGTGGGGGATGGGCTCCGGTGAGGGGATCCTGGGCCTTGGTCAGGGTCCGACTGGATTAAACATGACACATTTATGAAGAGTTAGAGACGTATGGGTTATACTCTATATTTAATAGGGCTGTAACAACACACGTATCAAAACCGAAATCACAACAATCAGATCCTCCAACCTGTCTCGGGGTGTGAGAAGGCTTAATCGCGACACAATTTCCAGTCCAGATCCAGCCCTATGAGTTATAAGTGACCCCTTTCACAAAGTGACGTCGCATTAACACGACAGCGGTGGTTCACCAATTCCCCGCCACTGGTCGTTCACACAGAGCGAAGCACCGCTGGAGTAAAGACGAACTGCTGTGTAGTTCACACAGAAAGCCGGTGCTGCGGCTCCTGAAGAGACGTGACGGTACACGTCATGATGATGATGTCTGTGTGTTTTCAACGTGTTTCCCAGGTGTCCCCCTGTCAATCTAAACCTGCTGATAAGTTATAATCATGTGGATGCTATTTTAATGTGTCGTAATTGAAATCCTGACCCACTGAAGTTAAGTTTTTCGCTCTAAATTACTTAATTAGGCTACATAATCACCATCAGTAAACAGGTTGCTGTCCGACTCTGTCACTCGCGAGGTCGTTTTTTTTTTTCCGGGGGAAAGTTCACACTGAATTAAAGTGTTTTGCCGGTGACAGATGCTGTTTTTCGGGCAGAAATGTGACAACGAGTTTGTAGGACAGACGGGAGGACAGACACATCTCCACGTGCAGCTGCGTTTTTTTTTTCCTAGTTGCCAAAGAAAGTTACAGTTACTACGTTACCTTAGTTCTGTTCGATAACATTGCTTTGTGGGACATTTCTCTTTATTTAGTTGAGTGAAGGACCTGTGCATGCAGTTAACAGATCAGCAGGTCAACATGCCCTCCATACATGCAGCTGACTCATCCATTCACACTGGTTCAGTTTGCCTATACTGCATCTCTGATACTGATCAGAGATGCAGTATAGGCAAAGTGAACCAGTGTGAACTGGTAACTTATATATAAGTTATTGAAATGTTACATGAATAAAATGTTTAATTAAAAAAAAGGATTTTTGTATTGAACCATGGGTCAAAAATCGTGATACAAACCGAATCGTGAGTTTGGTGTATTGTTACAGCCCTAATATTTAAGATGGAACAAATGTCATGATTCTTCTGCTCTACTCACCACGTAGGCCACATTGTTGACCCCAGGACATTTTCTGTAAGCAGCATCACTGTCTTCAGTGATGAGGTGGTCTTTGTCTGCTTCCATCATGCCTCCATTTAGCTGGTCCTTCATCCTCTGTTTGGGAGAGCGCCTCCCTCGACAACTGGGAAAAAAAGGGAAACATTTTAATTTATTTGAGTATTTTTCATCTATTTTAAGCCCCACACACCCATATACAAAGATCAACTTGTCCATACAAGTTCATCCTAGTCCTAACCTTTTCTTGGATCCCATCAAGATGGAGGACATCTGGGCATCTGGATCCAGGATCTTATCAATCTGAGTCTGTGCTTTTTGATAGATGTGATCCTGCTCCTTCGCATCTGCATGGCTGCTAGTCATGTCATCCATGGCAGGGAAGTCGTAGTGGCCTTTCCTCTTGGCACGCAGACGGATCTTGTTACGATGGTGCTCAATCTCTGACTTGTGCCTCAAAGCTACCTGTATCTGAGGAGAAAATTGCCTAATTAAACAACAACTGCAGTGGTTCCCAAACTTTTTCCCCTTTTCTATCATTGAGTAAATTGACAATCCATGACTAAGTGAAATATTTAATTTAGCATTTTTTAAAAAATAATCAGTTCATAATCACCAGTTCTGAACATCTGATTAACTGTATTATAACTGCAGGAATTTTGAGTAAAACAAGTGAAATTATTTGCTGTGAATATCACTGGTGATGACTTCCTGATGTTTTTAGGAACATTTTTTTTGCAATTCTCCATCTGCATTATGTATTATTTTTATTTTAAACAATCATACATATTTACTGGGGTTCTTCAGTAGACAAATTCTGTGTTTTCTTATTCCTGACTCTTGGCCATGTCACTACTAGCACTGAAGAACTGTGTCCATTACCTTGTCCAACATGAAAGCTGGCTTAGCAGAGAGTAAATGTACGGTGAATATAGCTTGTGTTAAGGTCTTCACCATGCCCTTATCCTGTGAGATTTTTTTTTACAATTCATATCTTAAACTATAACTCAATAACCTAAATCAACAAATGCGGAGAGATAGGCCTATAGTATATCTATATAAAAAGTTTCTTACGCCTCTTAAAACCAAGAAGACTTCCTGGCTGCCCATGAAGCTTTGGCTGATAGGGGTCAGGACCCGCAGTGAGTTAAGACTTCAACAAGCAGGATCCCAATAATTAATGCGCAACGAATCTCAGGAGCTACAGCAGCACCAGTGAATAAATTACATTGTGTCTATTTCAACCAGTAAGTTAGTGAATTATATTTTTCAAAGGACTTGTGTCACTTTCATCTGCTCTCATACTAGGTTTCCTGTATTACACTGATAAAATAATTCAAGTCTTTGATGCTTCTTTACTTGAGAAGAAGGCACATTTGGCTTGGAAGGCTGTACTTAACTCAAATTTCACAGGAGCAGATAACAGTGTTGCCAGTTCAGAGAATCATGAGTAAATTAGTTGCCGTTTTTATCTAAAACAACGTGGATGCACTGACAGATTTTCTAGCACAGAGTGCCATTAGTGCTCCACTAGTATCAATTAAAAATCCTTGGACTCGAAAACACTAATATTCATTCATTTGCTAAAAAAAGATATGCCAAGCAAGAATTTTAGAGGGGCAAACCTCTTTGTTGATTTGGGTGGTGTCAGACAGTTTGCCATTGATTGGAGGGCTGTGCAGCGGTGGGACAGGCATGGGTTGCATGGCGATGAGCTGGACTTTGTTAGGGAGTCTCCTGCTGGCATCTGTGGCACGAGACATCCGGTCAACATGGTCAAAGATGGCGGCTGAGGACAACTGCTCATTTGTACCATTCAAAGGAGGAGGACCTGAAGAAGGAGGCAAGAAAGGAGAAAAACAAAGTTCTTATCTCTGTCAGCGCAATTTAGACAATGCAAGTCTAAAAGCTAATGCTGACTTAAACCAGGGGACAAGGCACAGACGACTACTGCTAAACATTTACCTCTTTATTCAATTGACATGACTATGCTCAGGCTATGACTCACAACAAAAGGCATGGAGTAAATGCTTCCAGTGGTTAAGTGAAATGAACACTGAACTCTATAGGCAAACTTAATTTCATTAAATGGCGTTGCCTTTGTTTGTGAAGTTTATTGTCTCAACACTGTGACTGACAGCTCAGCAGACAGTGATGGATGGTGAGAACAAGCTCTGCACAAAACTACCAAAGAAACAAACACACAGCTGCTGGAGGTCAAGCCTAGGAGACACAGATGTGAAGAGAACTCTTACCAATTCTATTCTTCCCTGCAAACCACAACAGAAAGGGAAAAGAGTTTCATTAAGGCGAAAGAGACCAAATAGAAGAACCTATGGTAGAAGAAGTTACTTTTATGTAGATAACAAAACAAAAAACAGCCGAGTGAACTGAGGTCTGGCCACCGTGAGGGTTGTTTAAACTTTTAGAATTGAAAAGAAGTCTAAAAGGGAGTAGCAAACAGGGAGAAGGAAAGGAAAGTGAGTCATGTGGGATGATGCACTTCTAAAGCTAATAAAAGATTCTTTTTGTGAGGTTCACTAATCAGAGACGAGAAAGGAAGGTTCTGATGAGCAGAAAACAAACACTGATCAAAAACATAGGCTGAATTAGCAAAAAGACAGACGCTACATTACATAATACTGAGCTTGTGTCATATACAACCCACCTCTAAACATTGTGGCACAGCATATACAGTCCCATGGAGAGATTTATCAAAAACAAAACAGAGACCATTCCTGTGTGGGTGAGTCAGGCTGCAGTCTGTGTGCCTGACTGCCTCTGGCTCCAGCACGTACTCTCTGAGTGACATTGCAGGCTTGAATCTATCAACAAGCTGTCAGATGAAGTAACTTCAGCTATTTTTCCCCCCCGTATTCCCTACTTCCTCCTCTGTCTGGACTTCTTTCCACCACGGTAAAAAGTTCCAACCAGGTGTTTATTTACCTTCACTGTCCCCCTCTCTAATCTTCATGTCACTGATTGGGCTGACCTAGCACTTTTCCCCAGTCCTTGTCTTGTACCACCACTTCAGTCTCCCCTGCCCTCAATCTCGCCCTCTTGTCAATCAAATCACACAAGCTTTGGTTGCTCTCTTTTTATCTCTTTATGTCTGCCCAATCCCTTCAGTTTCCTCCTTCCCCTCCCCCTTAGTATTCACTCTCTGTGTTTGGAGGAGTGATGTGAGCGTTGCCAAGGCCACTTGCCATTTAAAACATTGATGGGGACTTTACGGGCCTGCTTGCTGTCGCTGGGCGTGGCGTGGGCTCTCAGGTTCTCCTCGGTTGATTCCCGCTCGCTGGAATGGTCACTTACCACCGAGTCACCGTCAGACGGCGAGATCCTACCGAGAGAAGACACATATGAATAATAGAAGCACGAACACACTTACATACTAAATTGCCATGCATGAATGAAAAAGAAAGGTAAAAGCTGGGGGGAGACTTCTAAGAAGTGATCATACGATTCAAAGCTTATTGTGGTAAATGCAGTATTAATTTAGTATTTCCACTAGCAGAATAATTACATTACTAATTACTTCTCTGATACAACTAACATCGTGAGGTTAAAAATCAACAGGTATAAATAGCATTAGTAACAGAAATGTTTTTTTTTATGTCAAATGGGAGATCTCTACGAAATCCAATAGTAAATATATCACGTGCATTTTATCATGACTTTAGATAAATGATATAGACCAACTGACAGAATGCAAGAGTGAAGGTCCTTCACTGTCTGGTGTATAAATAATTGATCAGAGGATCTGCCAAAAGCCTTTTTGTCTGGTTGACTGATTGTCCCAGTTGAGGTGAGTGAAAAATCAGAGCAATGGGCTATAAAACAAGTCCTAGTTAAACATCTAAATACATTGTGAAATGTCTTTATCAGGTAAAAGGGTTTAAACCAACTGTGAGTTAGCAGATTTTTGACAAAGTTCTGCATCAAGAGAGAAAAAATATGATCAGAACCTAGTGTCTGTCACTGAGTAAAACACTAGTCAACAATGAAGTGCTAGTGCAAATTCAGGGCCTCTTCTTTGTTTTCTGTTACATAACCTGTGACAGCTTAACCTACATAGACAACTGATGCAATTTAATGTTCTCATTTCTCCATATTCATTTGAAATCATCGTAAATAGTTCCTTTTGCAGCGCACTAAAAAGGAGCACTGACCTGTCTCGTCTTCGACCGCTGCGGGATGCCTTAGTGGAGGAGGCGGAGTTTTTGGATATTGGAGTTGGAATCTCCCCATTCTCAGATGGACTGAAGCCATCTTTAATAGACATGGGCAGGGGTCCAGGGCCAGGCCCTGGCGGGACGGGTTCCTGAATCACCATTACGTCATCCTTACCCTGCTGGCCAAGGTGCAGCTTGGCAAAGTCAAAACCTTTCACACTGGGAGCCTGCAACTGAGGGGCAGAAGAGACGCAAAGGGGGGAGGAAATAAGGAATGGAAAGAAAGGTGGAAAGACATGTGGCAGAATCTATTTAATGACAGGGACATATTCAATAATATGGTAATCATCATTTTAAAGCGGAATCATTAATCTGTGGTTTAAACCGCAGTGGCAGTTTGAATTCTCTATGGACCAAGAGTTGTGAGTGAGTGAAGTGACATCCAGATTGATGGACAGATGGGTTTTGAGTACATAATTAAGGGGCAGGGGCAAAGAGAGATGTGGGGAAACACTGAGCTGCTTCCTTCCCTTTGCAGTGGCGGGGGATGGAAGCAGTGAGACTGTTTGAGCGAAAAGCCCCCGGGACTTTCTGACAGCGACAGAAGTAAACAGAGGATGTCAGATCTCTACTCAAACTCTGGTCCTGTGACACTAAAATGTGTATACAAGAGAGGGTAGGAGTGACATGACATGTTCCCGTTAAATCTCTCAATTATATGTGCACTTGCGGACTTTACCGATGCAAAACTGTCTGGCTTAGGAAGAGCTTGTTGGTATAAAACTGCTAATCCAGTGTGATGCTTGCCAGTATGAAACTGCTAATCCAAACAGAGAGAGAGAGAGAGAGAAAGAGAGAGTGTGTGCTGCTCTCCACGGCATACAAACAAGGCCAGCCATTGAAAAAAGCTGCAGCTGAAACAGGAAAAGCTGCGTCATTATAATTAAAACTGAATGAAAGAAAACACACAGCTACTGATATCTCCCACACATTACACTTGCTAATTACTATCTAGCCTGGTTTAATAGTAATACTGGGGAATCACAACAAACAGCTGAAACACACAAACTGACTTCACAACACAGATTCCTCAGGATCTAAATATTATCAACACACCAATACTTCGGTCCGTGGGGGAAATCCAGTATTATGTGTCATACTGGATTTCCTGTTTCTGGACATCACAACCGGGACGCACTAGTTGCTATGGCTACTGAACAACGTATACCTCTTCCTTGGCTCTCCTCCCTTTAGTTATCACTTTAGTTCTGTCTTCTTTCTTCATCTCCCCTGTTTTCATTATCACTGATTTGCTCCCTTGTCTTCTTTGCTCTTCTGGTTTCTTTTTGAAGCTCTCCTTTGCCTTATCTTTGTCCTCGTCTTCTTCTTCTTCCTCCTCTTCTTCTTCTTCCTCTTCTTCCTCCTCCTCTTCTTCATCCTCCTCCTCTTCTTCCTCCTCACTGCTCATACTCTCTTTGCTCTTGGAGAGAACTACTGGACTCTAAGTAGAAGTAATGATGAATAGCATAAATGTTTTGGCTGTGCTCCAGTACTCATACTACCATACTATTTAGTGTGCCAAAAAAGCCATCCCAATAAACAGCGTGTCAAATGTAGTATGCCAAAAATACCAGGAGGTCCTACAGCATCCAGTCAGATTTTTCAAAATGCAAGCCAGCATGCTTTTCTGGCCATTCTGACCCACAATACTCTGCGCGGACGTAGACGCATCACATCGACTGAGCCAGCTACAGATGATAGCTGTTGTGAAATTTGCATACTTTTTCTTTTTACTTTAAATCTTTATTCATGAGCAAGCTAGTCAAAGTTCAAGGCACATTTTTATTTTGAAGTGGTGAGTCCCAGTTTTATGCATTCTGCATGTAGCAGTATGTATTTTGTAAGGGAAGATGCAGAACTTTCTTGCAGTAAAAAGAAAAAGTATATTCTGTGGAACACTGCTATTGAGTGATGATGCTATTGTCTCTGTATGCAACACATGAAAAAGAAAATCAAAAGCTCCACTATTAACTATTGACTACTTTACATAACTGTGCAGGATTTCAACAACCACTGTTCAGACAGCAAACACATAAACTAGGTCTCATCTACATCTGCTAGAAACCACCAGACAATGCTCTGTACCTTCCCTCTTTTAACCTCCTTCTCCTCCTCCTCCTCTTCTTCCTCCTCCTCCTCCTCCTCTTCCTCATACTCTTCTTCTTCTTCCTCAAACTCCCCCCCACTAAAATCTATATCCTTTCTAGTCGGAGGGAGAGTCTGGAGAAGGGAGGTCGTTGATTCTCTGAATGAGGTAGTGGACTGAGAGAGAGGGGAGCGGTGTTCAGTGATAGATCATTGTGTTAAGCAGAGACAGCAGGCTAAGTGAGTGTTACTTCTGCACATTAGATTTATTGCATCAAACCAACATGGAGGCGTTTAGCTTGAAGCTCAGCTCAACTGAGAAAAAATGCAAGCAGGGGGAAGAAGATCAACGATACGTCAGTAGGATGGAAAAAACACACACCATCAAAACAGGGAACATGCACAAAAAAAAATCGAAATTCTGGAACTAATGATGGCAGCTGAGGAAGAGCACTGCAGGTGTGTGGTAATCAGACAGAGATCCAGTTACCGTTGAACCACGGAGATTTCAAAGCTCTGCTATTGTTATTTCAGGGCAAAAAGTGCTTTAAAGTGAAAGAGGCATTACGAAGGGATGAAACAGCCCCATCTCAGCCACATGCCCTTCTTTCTATTTCAAGTGAAGGCAGAGGGGAAGGACAAGCTTTTCAAACGTCATAAAATGAAAATAAAATGAGACAAGGGGGAACTGAAGGGTAGGGTTGTTAGTGCATTAAGCAAAAGAGGATGTAAGAAAACATCAAAACAGTTTTAAATAAAATAAAAGAGCAGCCCTTTTTATGTACTAGCAGAATCATGACTTTTAATTTAGCTCATGTCCTGTAATACGTCTCTCTTCTGGGATCATTAAAGTTTTACTCAGCCCATCTAAAAGAAGGAATCAACGCCAGACTCTGTGCAGTCCTACAGCCCATTCATGGCAATGACTGATACACCTAATTAATTATCTGCTCATCTGGATATAAAAGGGATCTAATTTTTCCGGCTTTCCACATCAGCCCCCCTTGAATCTTTCTATGCAGGATACAGTAATGCTTGGATAACTGGTTTGACCATTAGCATAATTTAGGATAATATAAATACATAAAGCAGCAAGTTGTTAATGAACAGTGACCGTCAGCCACCACTGGCCTTTCAGTCTTGAACTGTGCTTAAAACAGATGGTCCAGTGATTTTGGGAGATAAACTCATTTGCTTTCCCGCAGAGAGTTGGAATAGAGGAAAGATACTTCTCTCATAAGCGTCTCAAAATTAAATATGCAACATTGTTGTTTGTTTCATCTGTACACTTAAAACCACTTGCAGTTGTTTGAGCAGTTACATGATGAAACAATTTTCCTCTTAAAACTATTCTTATAATGTGACATACCAACACCTTCCCTGCAGATTGTTTTTTCTTCCTGGTGACTGATTTAACAACCCTGACTGTGGTGCCAATTTTAAACACTGACAAAACAAAGTCGGACGTGCAGTCAGACAATGATGGGGCTTTACCTTTTGTCTCTGCTGAATGGAGGTCATGGCATCTGGCTGGAACTCCAGCTTGTCTGTCCGACACAGTTTCCAGTACAGGATAGAAATGATGACGATGACCACGAGGAGGGGGATCACCACCCCAATGACGATCCACAGGTTGGTGTTCTCACCATCAGAGGGTGAAGATGTCACCTTCTCTACAGCTAAAGTGGAAAAGATCGAGAGCATTTTCAGTCGAGCTTCAGGCACAAATATGCACATACCATCCATATTGACTCATTTCATTTGTGTATGTGGGCGTATATTTCAAGCATATCCTTTAATTCCCTTTAAGGAAATTCACAAACACATTGAGAATGCAAAGCTAAACATATCACTGGAGTGCTGGCTCTTGTCTCACTGCTCTAATTTTCAATGCAGACCTTCATTAGTTTTAATTAACACTCACTTCTTCCCCTGGGAAAGTACCAAAAGAGAACACAGTCAGCACACACACAGAGCTCCCTTGAGGGGCTCTTATTAGGCCTTCATCCCTTGTTTAGATTCTTAATGAGCAAGACAGGCTTTTGGTACAATGTGTACAGGAGGAGGTAATTAGCTCAATGTTACTATAAACATCCAAAGGACCACACAGAGCCAGGAGTTAGCTTGAATCATTTTCCTATTAGGAGTTCAAGAACAATTTTCCTAATAATGATACCTTTCTCTTTCTTTCTGTATCAATCTGTTCTCGCACTTGTTTAGCTCTCCTTAGTTAAGTACAACTAGACCTTGTGGTGCTATTTCGAACTGTGCAAGCAAAACAGTCTATGTATTACACTGTACTTCAAGTTAAATATCAGTTGAAGTATACAATGGTAACAGTAACAACAACAAAGTTAAATTACTTTTTTTAATCCATAGTGGAGTGCATTCTTTTTTGTTTGCAGATATGGTTGAAAACATTATTACAACTCCATGCCAGCATCTAGAAAAATGGCAGTCACTCAGTGCCCTGCTCTACAATTTAACAATGTGAAGTCCTGCAGATATGGCAGCGTCATTTTAGTTTGTAGATGTGGAAGACCATCATATGCTGTTCTTGAAGGTCAGTTAACTACTATGCCAGAGGTACTCACGCTGTGCCAAAATGCCCTGAACACGATATCCCAAGACGATGGCAGCCCTTTGAACATCCATGCTGTTGAGGAGGTTGGCTGCTTGAACTGCAGGCATCCTCTGACCACCAGGACCCTCCACGAAATACACGATCTCCAGGGGATGGTCTGTACCCACCAATCGGCTCGCACTAACAACCTGGGAAGGGTAAAAAAGGAAGGGGATACTTTCATTAACCCAACCATCTCCATGAAATCATGTAGTATATGAGTTAATGCACATGCAAAAAAATAGGTTTCTATACAAATCTCTAGTACTTAATTAGATGTACGACAACCATTTGTCAACAGAAACTTTAATCCATGTCTGAACACTGTTATCCAAGTCAAGCTAAAAGAGAACTCTGTTTCCCATGAAAGTACAGGAAGTTTAAACTGATTGGAGAGATCATAGGAGACTCTGACTGCATCCTTGACTTGACTTTGGGGGGATAAGTTTGTTGGAATAAAAGTGAAACATTTAATGTTGCAGAGCCTTATATTCCTTGGATGAAGTACAGTTACACAAAGCAATCACAAGACTGAATTCTACAGGATGGCTGCCTGTACTGTCCACAGTTGGCAGACATCATGGCATCTCATGCTTTTTTCTGAAGATAAACATGTCCAGATGGAGGAAAACAGCTGAAGGACATTCATTAAACTGTATAACTGATTGCTCAGGGTCACAGGCTCCAAACTGTCACTTTTGTGGTTCCTAGCAATGATCTTGCTAAAAGACTTTCTGTTGATGAGCTGTCTTTTCTTTGCTTGTTATCATTTGTTTCTAAATGATCACATAACAATGCGTGGACTACTGTTACCTTCAATTTAAGTCTATCAGAATGAATACTAGTTATGCTGACAGGTTCCTATTTGAATGTACCCGTCTGTAAATATTTCCGCTGCAAGATTTTTGGCTAATAGGCTCAAACAACTGGAAAAGAAGCGCTTCCAAAAATAAACACGGGGCCCATGGAAGATGAGGTACTACATTCTCTATATTAAAACGGGAATGTCTAATGAGTGCCCTAATGAGCAATGTGACACAATTTCAGTAATAAAGATGACTTCTTAATGGAGAGTGTGGTACCTAATTTTTGATAAAACCCTGGGACATGAATCACTTTTGACTTTTGCGTTTGCTTAAACCACAGTTCAGGCACCAACTATGTGGCGTCTTTTGTTACCACATGCTGCAGTCGAACTTTATATTTAAGCCCCTGATAAAACATTCCTGTAAAACTACATATTCAGTGGTTTTCTATCTTATCTGTCTCATCTGATCTGACAAGGCACAGAAATAATGAAAATATTTTAATTGTACTGTATGTATTTGTATTTAACTTAACATGACACATGTGTAACTGCCTTTTACATGACCATTATTTTGTCTCCTTTTTTGTGTACTTTTTATGTACACAAAAAGTCTACATGCACTGATACACACTCAAATAGCACACTATTGATATATCAACACACATTCTTCTATTCCCATTAGTATTCATTGTTTAAATATTTCTCCATGTTGTCTAATATGCCTGTGTGTGTGTGTGTGTGTGCAGTCTCCCTCTGGGTGCCCTGAGGCACAGTGCAGTCTGCTGTCTGCATTACTGGAAAGAGTAAAGCGCAGGTCATGCCTGGGTTGACACAGAAAAGCGACTGGGCAGGCTCCCTCATCCAGGGTTTAATCCAGCCCATGCACGGTTATTAGAGTGGAAAGATGGCAGCGTCAATGTGTGTGTTATCGCACGACCCCAAGTCAACCTCCTCTTTTATCTGTCTAGGCAGACTCATAAGGTATTCTCATAGGTGACAACACCATGCTGATTCTGTCACGACGGTCTAGGGCATCTGCTTGTGTATGTGTGTGTGTGTGTCTTTGTGTGTGTGTGTGTGCAAACCAGTAAGACAAAAGATTCTTCTCAAATTCAGATGCTCAGTCTGAGTCACCTAACTCTCATTATATCCAACAGACACACTCTGAAACCCTAAAAAAATATACAATAATCTAGCCTCCCATCCATGTTTAAAACATGACTGTGAAAAAATCATTTTGAAAGGTAGAAAGGATGCCAGGGCTTAAAATTAGAGCTCTAATCTTAGCACTGACACGAAAGGTTCACCATCAATATTTTTCTGAACTGGTCAGTGGGTTTTATGGAGACTACTGCATGAGGCAGAAAGGTCAAAAAGAGTGAGGCAGGTACTTCTCCATGGACGGTATTCATCACTCTGACAACACCCCTGTTTAAAGACCGCCACAGCAAGTCTCTTTTGTCTGAGTTTTTCCTGCTCATCCTGTTCGGCTGATTTCTGAATCTTTTTCACTGCCTTGTCTCTGTATCTCTCCCTCCTTAATGTCTAACCTCTCGACAACAGAGACACTCTCTTAATCATCCCAACTGCAGGATACAGACAGAGAAAGAGAAACAATTAATAATTGATCTGCTCTTAGGAGCTCTGCTGCTCACAGGAGTTCGCATCAAGTTACAGGACCGGAGAAATGAGGAAGAGGAGAAAGAACAAGGACTCGTGAGGTTGTGGTCTTTGAGTGGCTCGCCCCTTGGCTGAATGGGATGCTGTTGCCATGGAGACAGAGCCCTATCCTGTCCCCTTTGAGATGAGCAGAGCAGGTGCGAAGCAAACCCACAAAAGCGAGAGCCTGATTAGTAAAGCAGTAAGGCCTTTCAGTGGATCCAAACACTGCAGCGCTCACATAATGAGGCCTCAGTACTCAGGCAAGGTAGTTAAGAGAGAGCTTGCATCAGGGAATAGTGATATAATGGTAAAAGAAAGGAAGCTTTTTTCAAGATTTAGTAAGTAATCCATTAACACTTCCTGTTAAAGAGTTTTGAAAGTTTTGTTGTGTAATGAATAAGAAATTAAACTTTGGTGTCTACTGTTTGCAGAAAAAGGCATTGCAAGGATGTCTTGAACAAACACAGCCATGTGTGTCGTAACATGAACTTACAGCTTAGTATTCAGTTTTAAAGTGTATTTAAAATGTTAATTTAAAACAAATAAAAAATTCTGTTTCTTAAGATAAGACAATTTTGACTTGTGTCTAATTTATTTATTTGTGACATTTTTAAAATAGAAAATGTTGAAATAGAGTACACAACCAAAGCAGCTGAACACTTCAAAACTAATGTCACTTGCCCGAACAAATTGTTTTTGCAAACTTCTATTTGATACAATTTTAAAAACCTGAGGCTTGATAAATTGTGTGCTGTGTGTATAATCTTCTCCAAAAGCTAAAAAGATGTGAAAACACTCTCTTATTTTAAAAAAAATCTGTGCATAAATACAGTACCTGAACACTGCTGTTGCCTATGGTGGTGGCTCTCTTGACACGCCTGACTGATCCCATCGCCTCCCCGAGTAACATGGCCACCCGGCGCTCCATGTTAGCTTGAAAGGTCCTCTCACTCACTTTTTGGTCCAGCACACCCAGGAGCACTACATACACAGACAACAGAAAATAAATATTAAGAATGTCCACACAGAGGGTCTCAAATGTAAGCAGCTGTAGCAACTTTTCATCATGCAAACTGAAACCGTCATACCTGTTCTAACCCACGAGGACCGAAGCACCTGGCTGGTGTTTAAAGCGGGATAATGGAAAGCTGTTGGGAAGTACAAAATGATGTTAACTTAAGTTCATTGTTGGTAATCAGACACATAAAACACAGCAGCTATAACAGTAAAGGTGACGTATGAGTACGTGCATGTATCTAGAACATGGATAGACAACTTAGTAGTACTCACGCTCGGCAATCTGCAGCACAGGAAAGCCCATGTAATAGCTGAATTCCACCATTGTGAGCTTCATCAGAGCATTACTGACCTCTGACCCCATCACATAACCTCTTGAACCGCGTACAGTGAAGGTGATGTCCACCGGCTGCCTCACTAAGCTTTGCTCCTGATATTTAGGGGCAGCCATGGTGATGTTTATAATCTGGAACACATTAAGACGGAGATGCACTGTTCAGAGGACTACAAAACAATATGTAAAAAACATTTCCCATTCTGCTGTTGATGTAGTTTCTAGCAAAGCTTGTTTGTCTCTTAAAGAGTTATAAGCCTGAAAACCATTGGCTTTAGTGACTGGAAAGTAGAACACAAAATCGGGCAGTGTGGCCAGGGGCACAATTTGCTCCATGTCCATAAAACATTTCCATGCTACAATAACTGCCTGATTAAATCCTTACATTTATTCCAACTAAAAGACTATAATACAGGTATCATTGTAATAGGATTACATAAAACTCTACTGAAGCCAACTAACCACATAGCCAAAAAAGCTCTTTATTAAAAAACAGTAAGCTCCTTTGATACTCAACAACTAGAGCATGAACGCTTTCAAGCAAAAAGTATCCAAGTAAAGTATCCTGGGGTCTTGTTGCTGAGTGATTTCAAGATGGACAGGAGGACTGTCCATAATGGCAGTAAACTGAGTTGGAAGGTGTCTGAACCTTCACCTATGGTCATTACCTCAGCATTGTGACCAAAAGTGGATATAGCTGAGAAAATGAGCATCCTTTGCCAGCTGTCTATGCTCCCAGGGGAACAGACAAAAGAAGTTCATAGTTGAATAGCCTGTCTTTTGTGCTAGAAGGAGCCAGGTGAGGTGCTCTGTGCATCTTATCAGGATTAGACAGCTACAGATGGGGATTGGCTACTATGTATACCATGGTTATATTGTCACCTAGGCCAAATACATTATGGAAAATGAATGGATGGTTAGATTAAGCACCACAGATTGGATTCTGGCAAACCAAACTTATAATTTAGGTCTTAGAGCGAACAGTGATCTTAATAAACTATGTTTGTTTGAGTCCCCAGGCAACCATTTCTGGCACCAATCATTAACTGAAATCCAAAAGTCTCAACAATCGTGATTAAACAGAACATCCTTGTACAGTAACAATACAGTCAGCAAACAGACAAAAGGTCCTGCACAGTGTAGCAATTTATTTTTTTCACATACATTTTTAAGAAGAAAAACTAAACTGTACAATTTTTCAGATGGAAAGATAATACAATATGTTTAGTTAATCTATAGGTTCCACTGAAGGTAAGCAGCTCCACCAAATATGGTCTATTATTAAGAAGGCTCAGGCTTATCACCATTGGGTCATTCAGCTTAGTTGTTCAAAGCCACAATGAAACCCTAATGAAAACATCTCATGTGAGGCTACTTAATGCCTCCCTGCTTTCCGGTCCCACTCACATGCACTGTGAAGTTGGTTGACTCCTTTGAGCGCCGACGCACTTCTGCAAAGGCCATGGTCAAACCTTTCTGGATGCTCTCACTGAAGTTGCAGAAACGCACATCAATGTGATTGGGAACAAACTGCAGCACTGCACGGAGTCAAGACAAGAAGAGTCAAGTTTAAAAGTTAAAGGTCAACACAAACAATTCAAACACTGACAAGAAGACAGCTTATCGAAAGGTCATTTACCTGTGTGGATTTGATATTTTCTGTCTGGTGTTGTCCAGTTGGGAGACACAGACAGGAAGCGGCGCCCAGACCTTCGCAGTGCATTGATAACAGATATGGCTGTGTACACGACTGGACCAGACACCACCCGAAACACAAACCTTGGTGGAGGATCCACAACCTTCACAGACAGAATATGTCATAGAAAAATCACCCATCACAGTAATTCATTTTCAGTTAAGCAGCTTGTGTTAAATAAGCAGCTGACGTTTTTGAGAGGTAATCTCGTCTTGTGGAACTTGATGTGACTTGTGACTACTTCTGGGGTTTGTTTATCACAGCACCACTGATAAAAAAACTCAAGAAGTGGTCTTGTCTTCATGGTTCATCTGCATCACTGTGATGCAAACAGGGTTGTGCCGCAGGACTTCAACTGGACTATGCGGTGAAGAGATCGGGACTGAACACAGCCTCTGAGACCGATGAAGGCAAGTTTCACAACGGAGAATACAGTACCAAGGTGATTAAGCACTCTGATCAGGTCTATCATCATTTTTACACAAAAATGTGCACATATATGCAGGTCTTTTTGAATGCTGGCAACCTTACTAAAGATATTTAAATGACTCCTTTCCCATTGCCAGGAGATGAGTTTGGGAATGAGTTTGGTTGATGAGTTGGGAAATTAAGGATTTATTTTGACTATGCAAGAGCTCGTGATTGACAGTGGAAAGACAAACGCAGGTGGTTTTGGTGAGTCTGATGTTGTTTTTGTCGAGTTTAAATAAAGTTAGCTTCATCGATGAGTTTACAGATCAACTAAATTCATCAACTTAAGATAAGTTTACCTGCAGCTCCACTGACTTGTTGAATTCTGCTTTCAGTATGTCTCTCACTTGAGATTTGGCATATCCAACAGTGGCCCCAGAAGGAAAACCTTCAGAAGAAAGCACAAGAGTAGCTATATTTTAAATTCAATTTACAATTTTAAGTCAATTTGCACACATCATGCATGTGGATTACATAAAACACATTAAATATATGAATTTACCAATTTTAACTAAGTAAGCAGGCCTGTCATAGCTGCAGAGGTATGGCCTTGATGTTGTCACTGTAGTCGTGCTCTTTTCACTGGTGGTAGTGATGATGTTGACACTAGTTGAGGCTTCGGTGGTGGCAGTAGTTCTAGCTGTGGCTTGATGAGAAGTAGTGGTGGCAGTTGTAGTTGTGGGTACAGCAGACACTGTATTAGGTTCACTGCTAGTTGGGATCAAGGTCATTGTGGCTGGGATGTCAACTCCATCTTCAGTCACTGCCTGATCACCCAACACATCCGGGGGTACCAAAGTAACATTGGACATGGGTTCAGTTGAAATAAAAGTGATATCAAGAGTTTGTTCCGTTGTAAAAGTAGAGTCCTGGAGAGTTGACTCTTTTTCATCAGCAGTGGCATTGGCAGCAAGTTCAGTGGGAAGTGGGGAGAAGGCTATGGTTGCAGTAGAGACAGGAGTAATGTGTATGGTACTTTGTGGAAATGACTCTGTTAAAAACCAATGGACATCTGTCAGAGAGGAGAGAGACATTACATCATCTGGCAGCAGAGGTGTGGCCTCTATTAATGCAGTGCTGCCAAGGCCAACAGTAAATGTGGATGAAGACCAATCCGTGGTGGGAACCTGACCACCCAAGGTGGGAGAAGTGGGATCAAAGAAGTGGGTTGGGACTATGGAAGGATCCAGAAAAGGCTCAGAGACATTCACCAGCTGAGGACTCTCCTCTGTGGTTACTATTGGGGTTGATTCATCATGAGGCTCAAACCCTGAAAGATCACCAGAGAACTCATCTTCAGTCAATTTGGTATCATTGGCTACGCTGGTGTTGGGTGTGACGTCTGTAGTACTGATGGACACCACAGTCACATTCCCTCTATGTTCAGCTCCAGTGTCAGAACTGTTGTTCTCCTTGGATAACTGGGTGGTGTAATACTCCAAGCTGTTCATGTCAGGTAAAAGGACATCTGTCGGGTGAATTGTGAAAGGATCAGGCCAATCTATGTCTGATGCGTCGGGTATATCACTGTTATCTGAGGGAGTAGGTTCCAGTGTATAGTGAGCTGTAGAGGAAAGTGAGGAGGGATATGTGGTTTTTAGTGGATCAATGGTGCTGTATGTTGTCATGAGGCTGAGAGAGGGTGAGACATGAAGAGGACGCAAGGATGAAGGGTATATACCCACTCTAGAGGGAAAGGATGTGTCATAGCTTTCTGTATAGTCCTCCAGATCATACGAGTCAGAGGGCACCTTGGTAACAAAAGAGTAGTCGTCTCCATCTGAATTTAAGAATGACATTGTCTCCAAGTAATCCCCAGACCCCCAGTCAAATTCCATGGTGTTGGTGGGATAGAAGTCCTCTGGAGAGACTTCAGTGGGTTCAGATGAGGGTGAAGTTGGGTGTGGGACGATGAAAGGCACATTGTAGCCAGGGGCCAGAACCTCATCTGGGTTGTATAGCATGTTTATGTCATGCGCTGGTTTGTTATCCACTAAGGGGGCACTGCTAGGGCGCAGCTGGTTCACATCCAGGATATGACTGTAAGATTCATCTGCTGGAGAGTCAGCAAAAGCCAGATTATGAGGCTCAAGAGACTGACCAGGAAGTGAGGTCATGATTGCCAATGCTTGCTCTGAAGCATCATCCTTCTGCTTGCCGAAAGTTGCTTTCTGCTCAGAATTAAGACCTAGCTGAGGTGTTGTTGACCTTGTTAAAGCAGAGGGGCTTAATGATGTTATGGATGTATTTGATTGAGGTTGCAGTGCGGATCTTGAAGGCGTTGAAGAGGGAGATTGCTTGGCTGTGGATAGTTTAGCTGGTACTTCAAATTGTGGACTCGACTCCAACACAGGTTCAGAATGTGGTTCTTCTTCTGCAAGGAGGTCACTCGCTGTGAAGGATTTGGAGTTTTTAGAAGCAACATGTCCCCACTGTGTGATGTCGGCAGTACTGACTTCATGGTTTGGTTCAGAAATGGATGGCAGGGCACCAGGTGAGTCTGGGCTCTCAAAGGCAGTATTATGTGAGGCGGGTAAGGCTGATGGGGATGACCCTGTTGAACTTGGAACACCTCCAAGAAATCCCATGGGGTGATGTGTGAAGTCCGAGAGAGCCTCATCTGCAGAGGAACAAAGACAGAGCTTCAGTTTAGTGCTGAATAACAGACTTCAGGGTGGGTTTTATGAGTGTTATCAAAATCAGGCTGCTTCTATTAACTGTTATCATTATCACACTTAATCTAAATTTCTGTTACTTGCCAATATACATATCAATATAACTTAATTTTCACTCAAAGTCATATATCTCTTTAGTCAACAACTACTGTATGTCATTTATTTATATAGTTGCTTTTATAAACATGATAACCTGCTAAGTGTCTCCTCTGTTATTATTTGTAGCAGCAGTGGCACAGGGTAGTTTTGGTTATTGTGCTGTTGGTAAATGCAGCACTGTTGTTTAAATTTTGTTATTTGATCTTCACTAAAGAGCTTCTTCTATGCACTGGGTGTGTTTGCCTTTGTAATCTAGATCATAATATGAATTTCCCATTCTATCTAGCTGTGGTGGTTATATTTTTATGTTTTACTGTGGTTGTCCA
Source organism: Diplodus sargus (assembly GCA_903131615.1). Classification (NCBI taxonomy): domain Eukaryota; kingdom Metazoa; phylum Chordata; class Actinopteri; order Spariformes; family Sparidae; genus Diplodus; species Diplodus sargus. The sequence goes on from CAEMYA010000008.1 coordinate 3,614,472, forward strand.
CCACTCCTGAATGAATGTAGAAGAAACACTGCTGTTAATCTATTATCAGGTTCAAGATTTAATCAAATGTGATTTCATCACTTTTGGCTAAAATAGTGTTGCCAAATTGTTCACCAGAGAGGCCGGATGAGACTAACAATAACTTTGCATGGCAGACAGACAGGCACCCTGCAATAAGCTATTATGTATAACCGGACATGAACAACAATGATCTCATCAGTGGGATAACTTTAATTTGGAAATAAAAACTGTGTTAGGTTCCTTTGGCCCTACATGACCAAAATGGAAATTGCTCTGTGAGGAAATAATAAAAAATACTGGACGTGCTCGCAAGGATGTTTCATTGGATTACTACTCATCATGAAATGAGGGATCTCTGGAGCAGAGTTCACACTGATAGACTATATAGTGCAGTAAGACACTCATGGAATCTGTAGGAGGAAGCTGCATGTATGTAGCCATGGCCTATATTTAGAAGGAATCAATGCTATATTGACAGAGGATTTTTAAACAGCGAGTATTGATACAAAGGGGAATTTGAGATCTATGAAACAGTGTGGTCGATTTACCAGACACCAGCTATTCAACCAGCTCATTCTACTCCATGTTACTGCAATCAGCTGCATGCAACAATTAAAAAAAAACAACAAATGACATTCATCACTTTGCTTTGTGTTTAACTCCTGAGAAAAATGAATAGACCTGACCACTCCTGACTTGTTACAAAATGGAACCATTAGTCCTGAGAAAAATGCCATTAAGGCGTAAGCAGACACAGGCTAATACTATCTGATAATAAAGACCACACTAGGCTAAATATTATGTGGACTCATAATAAAAAATGTTAATGACTGTTGGCCTTACTTCTAGTTTTGAACTACAGCAAGGGAATGTGCTGACATGCATGCACTGACCATATGTTCTAAATGAACTAGTGTTCACCCGGCTCAGCATTTCGATGGCCTAAGCGCTTTACTGATGCACTCTGGGGAGAACATCTCATATCCTTTTTAATGGTACCTGACCTTGGAGTGATGGATGGTGAAATTTTCAGCTCATCAGAAAGCAACTTTACCTCTTACACACAACACTGAGATCCTAAAGGGCTGACATTAGACCAGCCAAATTTCAGAAATGGTAAATGTGGCTTATGCAACACGTGTGCGATTTAATTTGAGTGCCAAAGGCGTTTCTTTCCATATTGCATAACACATTATGCATGATTTAATTTGAGAAGTGTCTTGATTAGACTACATGGTCAGTAGGGTCTAACGTGTTTGAGAAAGGAAAGGAACACACTAATGTGATGAATCATTAATGGTAATATTCCTTTAATACCTCCACACAGTAAAAGTCTTTTCTATATTCTAAAATGTTCTAAATTTTTGTGGTTCAGCTGAATGAAATCTATATACATGGCTGCCTCTAAAGTACTGAAGCACAGGAGCTCCATCAGATAAACAGAACAAGATAAAGATGAGTTAGGGAGCTTACTAACAGTAGAGGAGATTCTATCTTATGGTTTTTCGGGTTATAGATGATCAGACTGAACCATAATGCATGTATAGAGAGTATACAAACACAAAGAAACCACATCAAGAAGAAAATTCACAATAATTCTGTTAAGTTCAACACAGGCCACATGTCTTAAATCTGTCCTTGAAAGTAGGTCTTGAACAGAGCAGGACTTTGAAGGCGCCATTAATGCCACTGCCAGAAGCAAGCGCCCAACAGCCTCTACATAGTGAGTCAGCAGCTGTTGGTAATGATGCTGCTCTTTGTAGTGAACATCAGTTCTGCACAATCATATGCACTTGAAAACAGCCACAGTATCAGCCGAGGGAGAGGACTATTTTTAACACAGGGAGTACAAGACAGATCACTTATAAAAACCATCGACAAAAAACAATATACTTCTGGAGCGTCATCTTCGATTTACTGCATCGCTTCATACAAGCAGACTGCCTCTGGCTTGGCCCAGGAGAAAACTCCCAACTTAATTATAACCTACACTGGTACCTTAATTGAGTCAACATGCTATTATAACAGAACCCATTGGAAAGGACTTGGGAAAGGGAAAGCCAAGACTTTCTTCTCTGAAGGCAAGTCTGTGCTGCACATTCTCCAAACTACCACACAGCTCCTTGTCCGCTAAGCCAAGTGTTTGAACCCCCGGGGATGTATCACACAGCTGGGCTGATATACTCACAAACACACATTCTGGGCAGACCGCTCTTAACCATTAAGCGGAGGATCAAGTCGCCTGTTCTTTACGGGCTGTTTAGTGATGGCCCGATTTCTCAAGTTTTGTGGTTAAGATATAAATAATCACATCCAAGAAACACAAAAAAGAAAAAGCCATAGCCTCCGGTTTGCTGTGCTCAGCTCCAGCTAATTGTTAGTCTCAGCTTTGTCAGTCCAAGCATAGTATCTAACAAACAGAAAGTGGCCAAAGTGAATGTGTTTGTGGTAACTCTGGTAACTGAAACCTTATACTACTAACCAACTCAGACTCTGCATTTTGCTGTAAATGGAGCCCGACCAATACATCAGATGACCGATATTATCGACCAATATGCCTCTCAAATATATATCAGTCTTGGCTTACATGTTGGCCAGTACGCTCTGATAATAAGATATATTTCAAGATTGTAATGCAGGAAAAGATGCTTATGATAAATTCTAATTATCATTAGACATGTATATAGATATTGGAATGTCTTACTTCCTGATATTGACACTGGCATCTGCCCCAAAAATCTAGTAGAATTCAAGCTCTAATTGTGAACAAACGCACATTTTGATTGCTAGAAGCACATAACAGAACAAAGACGGTACAGACAAGCTCTGTAGGAGACCATGTTTTTTTTGAAGAACATGCTGATGTTTGAGGTCATCCTGTGGTACATGACCCCAAAATGTCACCTCATGTCAGCGCACCCCTGCAGTGACAACCTAATACATTTACAGTCAAATTTAGGACATTTAAACACGCATGACTGGATGAAAAAGCATCCAGTTAATTAAGACAGAGACTTCTACTGGCAGGTGATTTATGATAATATTGATAATAGTACTTGAAATATTGGCTAATATACACATTTTCCAAAATAATGCCTCAAATGTGGTTATCACTTGACGAAGATATCTAAAGGAGGCAGAACATTACAGTAACTTGACTAAAATTACACCAGTGCACTGTAACAGTAAATTTGCCTTCATTCTCATCTCTTAAAACAAGAGTATCATATATTAGGCGACCAATACCGGGAAACCGTCTTTCAATTGTACACAATTACAACCACGATACATAGTGGAACCAAAAAGCAATGCCTTCTTTTACAAAAAAAGCACTGTGTTTACAGTCAATGCTGAAGTTAAATTCACCTTCATTGGGTCATCAAAAATAGTAACAAAAATATTTTTTTACAGAAAATTTAAACATAAAATAAAATCTGAAAATGTGCTAGGTCAAAACTGAATAATGATTACAGAAAGAACTGGCTGGTTCTTCTTAATAATTCAGCAGGCATGGTCCTACTATGTGATGGCTTATCTTCCGTAATGACAGTCAGAGCTCAGGGCAACAGACAGCAGCCAGGCAAAGAGCAAGTGAGACTGGGCTGAATTGAGGCTGACATTACAGTAAGTGCAAATTGACAAAGGCCTTCAAGAACAAGCAGCGCTGCCACCTGTCCCAAGAAACACGAGTGTGTCACGCTTGGCTGGCCGCACATTGTTGGGCCTGTCCACAAAACTATAGCACTGAGACCCATGCAGAGGGAGACCTTTAAATATCAGGTCACGAGAGCAGAATATCAAGTGCTCAGCTCAAAATGAGTGGTCCAGTTTTTATTCTGTCACCTTTTCTCTTTCTGCAATACCTGAGTCATTTCCACAAGAGATCATCGTTCCACTGCCAGTAAGCACTCATTACAGGAATAGGGTGAGGTTGTTAATGTCTTACTGATAAATGATATGTCTAGTTTATAAATACTCACATAAGCAACTTAAATAAATAATGTCCTAATTCTTCATAAGAAAGCTATCTCCTTGAAAAAGACATAAATGGAAAAATATGGCACAGTCTCATCACTCTAGCAAGACTAAAGAATTAATGCAGTGAATCTTCATTCATTCATTACATGAAAAATCCCATGCTAATGAGACTCCATTTCCATTCATCAGGCCTTGATGTGTCTTTTAGCCTAGACTTGGTCTTATAAATAGCTGCCTTGTACGTGTGTTGTAACAAATTTGCATTTGACCAAATTAACAAGTTAACAAATGCTACAAGTCTCTTCTTATTACTCTGGAACTTCTACTATAATGTGGCTTATAAACAGTTATTTTTTGTGTGGTATTACCTTTATTAATTAATCACTCACATGATGCACAGCAGTGACTGACAAGTGGGTGGAGGCATAACAGAGGGTAGTTTTCAATTAAAAGGAATACGTCGTTGTTCCCTGCGTGTTCTTTTCAAGGGTCTTTTTTGGCTGTAAACATGTTAATAAATGTCTATCTATTACTGCGGATTCAGTGAAAACCCATATGTCTGTATTTAAGCAGATATTAATGCAAAAATAATGGCCTTCTCATGGCTCGGTTGGTTTGTTTTGCCTCCATCATACATGCGGTTACAGGCTTGGATCTCTGCCAGCAATCATGAAAAAGGATCCTGACAAGAGGGGGATTATTACAGCTGTAGCCTGATCTGATGTTCCTTTATAAAATCCCCACAATGGGATGGAACAGGGTACAGCGTGCTAAAGGCGGTCACAACTTCAGGCGTCGGAAATAGCACTAACCCATTTACCCAGGATGGATATTGGCATAAATCTTATCAGATCATATATTGGATCATCACAGCCCTTGACTAACCCATATATGTGTCTGACTGTTTAGAATATCTCGACAGAGAGCCAGTGTGTCTGAATAAACCAGTTATTACCCATGCAAATTAAGACCGCAGATGACTCCGGTATTCTCATGGGAAGCGCAACTTTGTTTTGCTTACTCAATTTTACTTTGTTTTTTGTTAAATATAACCTTTATAGAATGCTAACAGTTTGTTTCTTAAAGGGCAGTCACAGTAGGGAAACACTTAATGGGTAGCCTCCTGCAACAAGTGGATGAAAAAGAATGTACCTCGGTAAATCTCAGAATGCAGAGGACAAGAAATCCTTTGTTTTGACTATTTGCAGTGCAGTGCAGCCCCAAGTTTGGATGTTCATTTACGAATATTTATACAAGATTTTTTAATTCAGTTTCCTCTGATTTCAACAATACATAAGAATTCTACTTTATTCATACAGCAGTACATTGAAGACTTGAATAAAGCCCGCAACAACGAACATAAACAGATCATCCAAATCCTCAAAGTAAGATAAAATGTGATTTCGGCTTTGCTGTCCTCTCATGTGTACTGATCCCAAGGCTGAAATAGAGTTAACCTGATAATGCCCGTCTGCAGAATGTAATCATAGAAAAAACATTCCCCTGAACCAGAGCCTGCTCTCACATATGTAGAAAAAGAAGACAGGGTAACACTTTTGACTAGACTTGATCTGTTTTCCTGCAACACAGTGAAATGTTTGGGCAAGTGAGAGCTGACAGACAAAACAGTTCAGTTGGCAGCAGCATTTGCAGAGCATGAAAAGGACAACAAATGTGTTTCTGCTTACATCTGCTCTAATAAAAGTGGCTGGGTGAAACACAAATAGGATTTGAATGGTGAAAGGTGGAGTATTCTCATTTTCTAGGAGCAAGAGACATTGTTTCCAAGCTTAAGACAAGCTGTATAAGTCTCAGTAAACAACTAACAAGTGAATAGAGACACATGCACCACAAATATATCAGGTCCAACTCGATTGGTCAATACTGGTATTTGGCACACTTTATAAGAACCAACACACATTTAATTACCAGAATAAGGTTAGACTACAGAAGGCACCAGCAGCTGTGAAACACACAGATGTGTGCTTGTGTGTGCACATGCACATAACATGGAATAATGCACACATGCATGCTTGTGTGCGTCGAGAAACCCGAGATACCAATTCCAGAGCCCTCTAATGATATCATTTCCTATGTTTGCCAGACTCCTTATTGCAGAAAAAAGTAACTTAATGGTTGTATAATTTAAAAAGAAAAAAAGAGGAGAGGGAAGAAAGGGTCTTTTAGTTTTAATGCTAGCTAACTACAACCCCACACATGGTTCTGTTTTCAGCTAAGCCCGTTGCGTGACTGGCTCTTTTCAGTTGGCAGGGGCTGCGTATGCTGAGTGCAGTCGAACAATCAAGATATGGCTGTGCTGATGTTTGGTTTATCGGGGAAGCTTTTAAGATGGGAAAGATCCCATTGTTTTTTATCAGTGGAGTTCAATTAGATCAAGCTCTCGGCTACAGCTCAAGCAGTTCCCTCAACAGCAATACAAGTTTGGCTTCACACGGGGGGCTTCTATCATAAACTTACACCAGTTGCTTTCCAGTGCACTGCAAAATTTAGATTACATCAAACAGTAAACCATTACAGAACTGATTTAAATCAATGAAGCAAAGGTTCTAAAAAAAAATATGAAAAATTCGAGTTTAAAAACTAATCTAAATATGCCCACATTCTAATAGGTCAGTAAAGGTAAAGCACGATATAAAGTTTTGTAATTGGATAGGTTTCTAGATCTATCGTAAATTAATTCAGCTAACTAATTTAGCCAAAAAAATGAGAATGAAAATGGAGACCTGTATGAGGTCATGCCTGCACTTCATCTATTATGTATGGGACCCTTGTTTTGTTTTCCTGCGGGAATACTTCTCTAAGATAAGAGAAAGGGGAGTTCAAAAAGAGGGGGAGCAGGATAAGGGGGAGGGGAGTTGTACAAGAGTCCAATTGAGAAAGAGGAAGAGAAGTAACAGAGAAAGAATGAGGGAATTTGAGTTAAGGTAAAGTTAGCTACAGAGACAGCTGACCTTTTAGTTAGTCTTCAGGGTTTTGTTTTTTGTCAGGCTACTGTTAAAAGAGATTTCAGTATATATACAAGACAGACATACTAACAGAGGTCTCCCCAGAATTTAAGGCTTTGATGGTAAGACCAATTTCAAGAGTGGATTTTGATGGTACAATGCCAATGTGTCATTCTTTCAGAAAAGCCTGGCACCGCTGTGCACACAGGAACAAGCATACACACACAATTTGGGTACACTCCTTCCCTTTCTGCAGTCCTGATTTTCTTCGAAAGACAGGAAGGCAGAGACTTGTAACCAGAGAAGCCCCAAGGTCTGTGTCATTCAGCACCTTCTTCTACTTTGCCTCAGTTCTCCCAGCACAGGCCACTCTCAGGCTTCAGGTCCTGGGAGAACTGACACTGTGTGCTGGGTTAGGTTAAGCGCTCTGAGAGGGAAGCTGTTTTCAAAATGTCACTATGAGAGCAGAAATATTGGCGCAGGGTTAGGTGAAATAATGATTGTTTCTATTAACTAGTTCTGATGTTCAGACCAATATGATTTAGCCTGGAGTAGCTGAAAGGAGGCTGGGCTGAACTGCACCATCTGCTCTGGTAAATATATAAATAATCAGCTGCAGTTCATCAGAGCACAAAGTGATTTGGGCTCAGCACAATATGGCCTCAGTGTTGCCTTCTGTCAAATCATGAACTTTGAGTTGCTCATTTCAAGCTCCAAATACTGACAGGGTGGCATGAGACAAGTCAGGGAAATTCATTTGTAACCAATAAAAGTACATCAGCAACTATTGTCTAAGAGATGTCAGAATCCTCTGTTTCACAGCTTTGATTATAGACACAGACAATAATGATTAACATAATTTAAAGTGTCATTAACAACACCAACTCAGATTCTCTCTAAGTGCCTAACTAACACTACATGATATGGTGATAATATTAACCTTGTTGCTAAAACCTAGATTTATATTTTGCAGTTAATGAATCTAAAAACCTGCTTACTATAATCATTGTATACTTTAAATAATAAGCAACAGATAATCTAACGGTAATCAATATAAAACAAAATATAAACCAAAAACATGACAACTCCATCATAATGTGATCATAATTAAGTTTTATATACCACGGTTAAAAGCTGTTAACAGATCTTAAGACCAGAAATTATGATTAAATAATAATTCTGTCTGACAAAGAACTAGACTAACAGAAACACTTTATAACAACCATCACTACTAAATGGTAAATTCAAAGTTAATTCAACTTTAGTTAGCAGTTTCAATGTTAACTAACAACAAAACGCTTGATGAACTATTTATGAAGCACTGCTTAACTGATGTTGAAAGGTTTATTAACAGCAGTTATGACCGTGCAGATAACATAACACAGCATTTATCAACCACCTACAAAGCATTATGAACATCAGTTTCAACTTCACAATAAACAGTTGCTTAATAAACAGTTTATGAATTATCAAGTTAATTAAACTAAGGTTTAGTTAACTATAAATGTACTGTTTATTAATAATGCTTATTATAAAGTGAGTTGTTTCAGGCCTTGATCAAATAAGACTGTTCTACACAATATTCATTCTAGGTTTGGACAATTGTAGGATGCTAAAAATGCAGCTGAAAATTGCCTTGGTAAAACAAGAAAAAGGGTACACAAAATTACTAACAGATGTAGATTCACAAGCCCCCGCTGTGGTACCTTTACATCCCAACCTACCAGTATGACCAGGTAATAACAGGCAACTGGAAAAAATTAGGTAAATGAAACCTTATATTACAATAGCCGACTGTTTACTAATGCGGATGCGTGAATGTGAAATTGTGAAAGGTAATTACGGATACTGATAAGAAATTGGAGGAATAACAAGTACAAAAAAAAAAAGAGAAAAGAAGCTGTTTTAAATATGTCCATCTGCTCTCAATGACCCATGCTTGACCAGCACAACCAAGTAACGCTGGGGACAGGCCAGTCAGTAGACAGGCAGGGTCAGTCACTGGCTGCTTCCCAATAGATCTTTCTGGTCAAGCTGCAGGCCTGGTGAGAGCAAAAGTACCCACTGTTTGGCTCTTGATAGGTTCTACCCATTGATCTGCAACTGGCTCCCAGCTCTAATGAATAATGAATAGCCATATTGTCATCCCACACAGATCACATTTCACGTGGCAACGGACTGCACTGGTAATTAGCCAGGACTTTGCTGGCCTGCAGCTTGCTGTGCTAAACTTGCCAGCCACTGCAGTGCAGAGCGAAAAACTGCTGAAGTGAAATTGCAAAGGGCACTTTATGATATCACGCATAAAGTTTATAATCATATCCTCCATGTTTGAACAGGTCTTTCATTGTAGATCTTGGGTATATAGATGGAAGTATTTCATCTACAGATATTGAGCAGAGGGCCAGAAATACAGAGAAAAGCGAGGAAGAAAGACAGAGGAAAATTTCTGTATGATGTCAGGTCTGGAGGAACAATTATACGCAGGTCGCTATGCTCTATTTGACCTAGAAACTATAAAGTGTGCTTTTCTGAGTCTGTTAGAGGAAAGCTGTGTGACTGGTGATTTCACTGTTGAAACAGACCATGGAAACACAGTTGTCATTCCGTGATTTAAACCGTATATGGAAATATGACGAACATCTCCTGCCATACAACAACTAAACATTTTGGGGCAAGAGGTTTACCTTAATATTAAGAGTTTTAGCCTCACAGAATTCAATATTTAGCTCTGACAACACAGTAACACACTACTTTAAAACGCCTGTCTTGTGCAACAGGCAATACTGTCCAAGCTGACACAGGGTTTCTTCTTAGCTTAACCTGACTTAATTCTGTACATATTATTTGATTCAAAAGTCAAATAAACTTCATGCCTCAATTTCACTTTATGTTAGAAGATACTTAGTAAATCCCAAACAGTCACATTGAAACTTCATTTCCTGACATGTATTATCTAAAATGAAATAACTTTGTGTTTTAATACAGCTAACTGACAGCTGAAAATGTAAGTCAGAATTACCAAAATTCAGTTCTGTTCAGTTCTGTTCTTCTAAAGGAATGACCAAAAAATCATAACCAGAGCAGCGATAACTCTACCCCTGAATGTTTCAAAGAGGATCAAAGATGGCCCAGTAAATCTGACATTAAAGGGGCTCCGTCGAACTTCTGTGTTGTGCTGGAAGCCGGTCGTTAGTTTGTTTGAGGCCTCCATTTCTAAACTAACATTAGGGCTGAGAGAGGCACTGAGATGAGACGCTCAGGAATTTGTATAAAGTCACAACCTTTGGATGGTCGCGGAAAATCAAACCCGAGTCCTGCACAAACAATCCACAGTCCAGCACCATCAAATAAATTGTCCACAGGCTTTTATTGGCAACCAAGAGAGATGGTCTCGTTCTCTACGTCATGTTACAATGTGCTCACATATGGCCAATAAAAAAGTAACACATGGAAATTGCTACAAATTGTCACATGGAGCGCATCTAAAGCTGTTGTTATGATCAGCTAATTAGAACAAATGAAAACCTCCACCCATCCACTTGTTTCATACATTCTGTCAAGCTGTCAAGGAGCTTATAACAGTGCCTTAATTTAGTAACATAAGCAAAGCCTGGTTAAATATTGTATTTACATGACAAGTTACGGCATTTGTCTTTGCTTATCTAGCTTGTAAAAATGAATACTGGTGTTGCATTGATGTGTAATTTCAATGTATGCTGAAGTGTAATGGCCAACATACTGCGAAAGAAGTGTGCTAACTTTATCATGTGAAGGGCTTTTTACGTACGGCAGTGTAGCAAGGTCTACATGGCAAGGCTTACTGTACTTATTACTACTGTTGCACACCTGACTTGCAGTAGACATTTGTCCAGCTGTTATAAGACTTTGCAAAGAACTGACTGACTGTAATAATGCAATCTTTTTTCTTAAAAAAACAATCAATACTTTTCCCCAATGCTCCCATTATGCAAATAATCATGTTCCTACAAATTTTGAGTTTGCAGTTTACCACAGGACTACCGCCCATGAGATATTGTCTTACATTTAGCTGAGTGTAATCATCAAAACCATCAAGAAATATCAACCAAACCATCATCTTTGTTTTGGCAGGAAACATCCTCCTGGAAGAGTTCAAAGAACCCTGATAAATCCCGAGTCCAAATAAAGTATTCCTTATGCTGTATTTTGTCAACACCAGGTCACCAGTCAGACAAAATATAAAATGTGACTTGGGTTCTCTTTCTACAGCCTCCCACATGCATTAGGGGAAAACTGATGAAAGTAGGTAACCCACATCATTATTCAACAAACTATAAAAGGCTGTGAATCTTATGCTTAACGTGCAAGTTTAAGATTTACTGATGTCCTGCACAAGGCTTTCACCCTGGCCTTTACAGCATAATCCCATAACAACGTAATATCATGACTTTTTGGCTGCTCTTTAAACGTGTTCTTTTTGCGGGGTAATGTGTGGGGGAGGGGTCTTGGTGGGATCATGTCACTATCCATAAAAGTAAGCCCGGGGAAAACACCCATCAAGTGGACGGATTTAAACCCTTTCTCTTTCTCTAATTACTGGAAATTGGTTTACCGCTCCTGTCTGTGTACTGAAGGGATAGAGCCACTTCATCTCCTGTGAAAATCCAGAATCAAACATTTGAGTATCATTATTATGAATAGCACAACTACTCAAGGTCACGCAGCAGCCATCAATCTGCTTGCATGAAAATCATCAAAGTTATGCTGGTTTCAACACTACATACACAACTAAACTAAAGGCAAAACAAACAGAGGTTGCACTATTTGTGTCAATGTCACCCATCACATCAGTTTGTCCCTTTGAGTGAATGAACAGCTTTAAATAGAAGAGTTGGCAACCGTGGCGTAAAACTTAGGGCAGCAAGATTATGATGGAAGGTCGCTGGTTAGGTTGGCCTTGAGCAAGGCATATCATGACCCCAAATGCTCCCGTGCAGCTGCTCACTTGCTCACAAACAAGCCTGTGGTTGTACTGAGCATCTCCTAGAAGTGACTATGTGTGGAGTGATGCTGAAAATGTGGTTTCAAACTCAGAAAACTTACTGTAGGTCAAAGGTCGAGGGAAAAAAATGACAGAGTTGAGGCTTTTTTGGGAAGTTTGGTAGACAAGCAGCATAGGAATTGGATAGATGGCTATAGGCCTCTGATTTCTCTCTAGCCCAGGCATCCAGAGGAAGGCAACCATAACCAGAATAATCCATCAAGACAAAGATCATGATAACCTTGATTACAACCTAGGGTGGATTTTGGATGCCATTATGACATTTGTCTGCAGTGAAATACAAGGTTTTTAATGTTGACATTTGGTTAAGTGCAATTTTTGCACCTACTCATTATGCTTAAGTGATAAACACCATAAAGACGCTGGGTTGAGTTACCATATTTTGACCTTTCTCTTCTACATGAACTATATTAATTTTTTTGACTCTTATCCTAAATTTGACCAAATGAATAGGTATTTTTTCCTTCAAAATGACCTCCGTAGTTTTGGTTTGCCACTTGAACTGAACTTGGTGGCTATCACTTGTCAATACCTCTCTTCAAAGCTGAGTGAACGTTGAACAAGATACTAGAATGTTTCAGTTACGTAACACAAGGTACAAATTAGTGGATCATGTTGTGTGAGTCAGCGAAAGGTGTTCTCTTACCTGCAACAGGTGAGTCCGCCGCTATCACCGTTACCAACACCGTCATCCCCAGGAACACTGCATGCTGGCCGTGGGCATGCATAAGAGCCTTGAGCATCACCACCAAACCCACAGAGGAGACTAAACCTGCCATGGTACGGTGGGTGTTAGGTCAAGGCATTTCACCCAGTTAAGGAGAGAGGATTCATTCCAAAGAGAAAACTCGAGGTTCGCGTTATTTCAGGTTGCCTGTGTTGGTCTTCTTTAGTTTAAGGCCCCTCCTTCCATAACATGTGCTCCTGATGAAGAATAGCTGTTGAACACAAAAGAACAACACCGTGACCCTCAAAACAGAGCAGCTGTTTGCATTTGCTGACACTACTTGACCATCACTCCATTAATCAGCCATTCACTGGAAACAACAAATACTGCACTGGAAAGCACATGCTCTATTTATATTATTCCAAAACACACAATGCATGTTTCATCTTAAAAGAAAGAAAGGCTGATTTGAGGAAAGTTGGGTCTCTTTTCATTGGAAATAATCTGTTTCTATTTGCAATTTCATTGCTAGGTCATCAACTACATTTGGCTTGATCTAAGCACCGACCTCTATCTATGTTATTAATATGGATCTGGTTTATTTTGTATTTAAAAAAAAGAAAAGAAAAAAGATTTTGGTGCGTTCAATGTCACCATGTCTGGCGCGCAATAAAGGCTACATCTCTCCACAGGAAATAGGATATCACTGGGAAAAACAACTTCGTAACCCATGTTGAAATAAATAACAACACTTGGGGCATGAACACATGCTCGTCTGATGCTTCATACTGTGAGAGGAAACATTTCATGCACATGGCTAACCAGGTCATTTGAAGTTAATGTTAATAGGTTGGTCAAATAAACATGTTAAGCATCATGATCCCATCAACAGCTAGATAAACTACCCAGCTATGACTCCACATAGGCAGATAATAGGTGTAACGTGGTGAATAAAGCATAATAGGACGCCGAGCGCAGACTTCATCCCCCGGCTGTATGGCTAGCTCTCAGTCGCTGTCTCTCGAAGCGTCTCATCATGATACAGTACAGCCTCTTGTCCTACATCCCGTCCCGTTACTTTCAAGTTTCACGGTCATGTGGCTCTTCACACGGCGAGACAAAGCACTTTACACCTCTCATTTGAGTGCCACAGCAACATACTCAAAACAGGTTAGCTAACACACTTTGGTATCATTTCCCAAAGCTAGCTCTGAGTGCACAGATAACGCCAGTTTTCTCTCCCTTTCCCCTCAGCCATTCCTGTCAGCCTGCTCATAGCTGCGCATTCAGACTTACCAAAAAAAAAAAAAAAAAAAAA
>CAEMYA010000008.1:3648282-3675040 GCA_903131615.1 Diplodus sargus
ACAGAGAAAAATCTCTCCCACGGCTTCTTCCCATGCAGCGGCCTATTAATACTCGCAAGGCCTCATCAGTTAGGGTGTCAGCGTGTGCGTGTGTGCGTGTGTGTGTCGCGGAGCCCAGTGATAACCTTGCACCTTGGTGACATTATAAACATTTGCACTGGTATTTATAGCGCCACTTGGAATATCTCCTGGCGCCTCCGCTGAGATTTTTTTATCTATTCCTGAGATGTGAAAAACAAACAAAAAACACGAAGCCAATAAATACTGCCATTGGCTGGTCGTTAAAAAAAAAGAAAAAAGAAAAAAACGTTCACACACAGGACACCATTTTGTGAGCTGACATGAGACAACTTAACCTAAATATGTTCCCAGGCAATTCTGGGAAGCTGCCCTTGGAACGTCGCGTTGCTTCATCTGTATTAAACATTGCGGCTTAGGTTTGTGGATAAATACTGTGCAAAGCAGATTTGTGCAGATTTTTTTTGCCTTGATGAAAAGCAAACATAACTAGGAGGAGTTGATTCGTTAAGCAGGGGAATCATTCTTGGGACCGGGGTTTTACTTCTCCGGGGTTGATGAATGAAGCGGGCGGGACAAGGTCACGATAGCGAGTCGAGCGAGCGCATTGTCAGGCGGTGCGAGGACAGGCGCGGGGACAGGCAGCCTTGTTTATTGTGACTGCCATGCAGAGGTAGCAGGCCTGTTTTTAATAAAGACGCAGCGCTTATCTGTAGGCCTGCTCCAGGGGCTATCAGATGTGCTGCCAGTCAACACGGCAAAATCTGATTCAGTTCTCTTTCCCTATGCAGGTTATTTGGGCTCCGTAACCATTCCTTCTCTGCTTGCCATCTCCGCTGGCTGTGATAAAGGAATAATCTGCAGAATGAGGTGAGAAATAATCACATCGTCCTCGGCCGGCGGAGGAGATGACTTTGGGTAATGTTCGCGGTTTGGTCGCATATGCATAGCAGGTGGGAGTTGGCTGAGGCGCGCCAATATAATCGGGGCCCGGATAAGAAGAGGAAGAGGCCACGAAGGGGGGGAAAAGAATTTTCCTATCGCCCATTAAATGAAAGGACGCGAATTTACCTGATAGAAAAAGATATTTTCACGCTTCATTTTCCTTCAATAACAGCAAATGGCAACATTCTTGACATTCTCCAATCCAGAAATTGAAAACGGTCACTAAAGAAACTTAAAAGGGGCCTCTGCTAACATGGTCGGCCCCGCGTGCCTTGCATGTCAACGATGTTTATGGAGCCACATCTGTGCCACTGACATGCCATTCTGGAGTAAGGGCAGGGACGGCAGATGTCGAGCGGAGAGGCAGATCGGGCTACGCCTCGGGAGACGCGGCGCTAGGCAAACTGGATGCGGGCCTGTGTTGTGCACAGCGCTTACGACGTGCAGATTTCCCCCTCAAACTTTATGTTCCCAGCTGGAGGAGTGGCTGAGGGAAGGGGAGAGCGTGTTCGTAAGTGCGCGCGATAAAAGCGAAAGTGCGGTGAAGACCATGCTGCTCCTCCCGCCGTGGCTTCACTCCCATCAGCAGAGATATTGAAGGACCGCAGATCAAAGCGAATCCATTTTTCGAGCTGTGCCGGCCGTTATCCCGTCTGCACCGGGCCTCAAGTTTTTCTCTGAGATTTACTCAAATTAGATATACTTGTGACTAAAGCCTCCCTACATTTCCCACGACTGAAAGGAGGTTCATTATCTCTCCCTGGCACCCAGCCCCTGTGTCTTTCAGGGCCTTTAGCTATATCATCCATTATACACGCGGAGGCAGATGTCCACAATGCTGACTTGTTTGTCGGGTTAGTGAGACGGGGCAAAATAGGCAGTTTTTCACCCACACTGAGCTCGTGCAGTATCTCCTTTGTGTTTCTGTAGTAAGCCGAGTCTGGCTGCGACAGTGAGAGGGGAGACGGGACACAGAGCTTGAAGCGTAGGAGATAGAGATGACCCAAGGGATATCATACCAGTGCAGGTTGGTTTCATTAAACTCAGTGCTGCATGCATGTGTGTGTGTGTGTGTGTGTGTGTGTGTGCGCGACTGTAAATTCAACAAGCCCAGGCAGCGATACTATCTCGTCCCAGCCGAATGCATGTTATTCCAGACAGGCCTGACAGCGGCCCGAGGCGCTGCTGGACAGACATAATTGTCTCCATCATTTCAGTCACTACATGTGTTGCCTATGGACACTTTCCAAAAGGGCTGCCGTTGCTGTTGCTGCTGCCGGTTGTTGGCCACTCTCCAAAAAAAAGAAATAATTCACCTGCTTAACTCTTATCTCTTGGCTCGTCATTATCAGAGGCAGGATCGCGGCGCGTGATGACAGGGGAGCACTGTCACGGATTCTGGGAAAAAACATTGTAATTTTCCATCAGCGCTGCCATATCTGCCAGCGGAGCCGGCATTTGGCCGAGCGAGGGCGAGCAAAACAACAGTCACTATCAGTTCACTGTCAGGCACGTCCCAGCAAAATGTCATGGCTGCATGTGAACTTTCCCACTGTGGAGAGATGAATTCAGTCATACAGGGAAGTGACATTTGATGCTCAGTAGCAGTGCTTTTTCCATGTATACCGCATAAGGGCCATATAAGTCACTTCCTGGGGGTTATGTAAGATCCTCTAAACAAACAGATTCCCACAGGTGACGCATAGGGGCAGGGGGGGAGTCATGCACACGCAATATGGTGCCGATCCTGCTGAGCTGGTTTGGGAAACTGGAGGGGAACCTTATGGAATGTGTGCACGAGTTTTTACACTCTTACCCCCCCAAACATGCCTGCGTGCACTCTAGATGTTTCGGCATGAAAACATAGCCGCAACACAGCTTAGATAAGAAAGCAAACTGTACATATAAAACATGTTAACCAGCCCCGCCACATGTTCAGGCTCAAATGTCCGCCTGCAACTTATTAGATGGCGGTTAAGGCGAAATGAGGAGCAGAGGCAGAGCTGTGTGTGTGTGGGGGGGGGGTTTCAGTGAACAGCTGCTTTCATTTTGCTCAGATTCTATATAGCTGCAGCGCATCTGGAGATCAGGCCTTGGCAGGATTAATATTGAATAAGGATTTCAAATGTCTGATAAGACACTTCTCGGGATGTGGCGGATCAAACCGGACTTGAGTAGACCCGATCGATGAAGGGTCTACTCAAATGCCAGACAGGAGGGTGTGTTACAGGGGGGAAAAAAGAAAAAAGAAAAAAAGACTACTATCAACAGCCTACCTGCGCCATGTCATCCAAGCAGTTGAAGATGTACTTGCGAGCCTCTTTCGACTTGATCCCCGTCTCGCCCTCGTGGTCCTCCGGAGTCTGTGGGAGACAAGAAGCAGATGTTCCTCTCAAATCCCATCACACTTCCCCTCTGGAAACACACTATTTACATTTGGCTCATTACAGCCTCTTGTTGCTGATGTGCAGCAGGACTCAGCTTGCCCTCTGAGCAACCCTGGGGTAGCACACAAACACTCATCTAACAACCAGGGCAAGATTGGGGGAGACTGCATGTGGAGGCACACACTTGACGCTTCCATGTGACACTGCAGCTTAAAGCAAGCGCGCACGGACGCGCATTTTACATTAAGCGTAGGGAAAAGGCACAGGCAAGTATAAACACAGGTGATCGCGCTTTTTTCCAAAGATGCAAATTTACACAAAACTAATCTGTGTTGACTATGGAAACCTCCTGACTGAACACATGATATTTTTTAATTACAGTCAGCAAAGCCACGCAGCTGCTGTTACGCGGAAACACATGGCAAGGTCACATTAAAGCTGAGCAATCTCTCTTCGGAGTGGAAAGAAAGAGGTCAGGATGCCTTGAGGTCTGATTTTCCACATACCCGAGACACTAGAAAATCATGAGGAGTTACAGCGGTGGTGTCAAGCGTGAGCTAATAATCTGCGCCCGTGTCCTGCCCACAATGTTACTGTCAACTCTTATCTCGAGGAACTCTAAAACTCCCTTGTTTGAACCGACAACAATGTGTTTTTAAAAAGGCCTCATGCAGTTTTTCAGAGAATGACTCTTAAAGTCTTCGTGCTGGCCGCACATTTCTTTTCCCTGACATCTTCTAAAAGCCCGTGGTGATCATACACAGAGCACATACACTATTATACATCTTCATTCCTCCAATCACGTTCATCAGCTGCTGTCAGTGTGGTATGTCACTGGGATTCCTAAGGAACAAATGCACTCGAAGCGGATCAATCCTCGGCACAAAGACGTGGTAAAAACCCTGCAGAGACGGATCAGTATTTGCAGTTCAATGCACTCAAGAAAAGTGAGTAAGATCACTGCGTGGCTCACAAAAGTTCAACTTAAGTTAATGAGGGTACACAAGACAGGAGCGGACCTGCTTATTGAGTGGCCTACATAGAGGGACAGTGGGAAGGGGGGGTTGGAGCAGACACCATCTGAGACGGAGTCGTCGGGCCGGGACTTTCATTTGCCAGATCATTTTGCTCTTATTACTCTCTCACTTTGTTTATAGCCAGGATCAGGTCCATCACCGCGGAGCCAGAGGCAACAATATCACCCACTCCGAGGAAAGATGTTCCTGATGCCACCAGTTTGTGATTTGCAGCAGTGGAGGAAGCATTCAGATGCTATACCTCAATAAGTACTTATACCACTATAATACTTTGTGACGACAAACAAGTCTTGCATTGGAATTGTTACTTGCAAAATGTAAAGTACAACCAGGAAAGTCTATTTAAAATATAAAAAACTTAAGCAGAAAAATGTCCCCTGTGACCTTTATGCTGGGACGTTGTGTGTCTGTGTGCGTGCACTTGCATCACTCAGGCTGTACCTTTAGTCTCCAGAGCGGGTAGGTTGAGTCCGTCTCTCTGTTGAAGAACCTGTTGGTCTTTGTCCCTGCACTCAACAGATACTCTGCAGGCAGACCCTGCGTCTGTGAGATGTACCGGATCTGCGAGACACAAGAGGGGGGAAAAAAAGTAAATCTTTTTTTAAACTTCACATTATATGCATGATTGAAGCGCAAGTTGCCTTTAATTGGGGAGCGCTGTGAATACTTCCAACGGGTGCCAAATAACCGTCCAGAAACTTTCGGATGGATGTTTTTTTGGCAGTTTTGAAAATCAAGGCTGACAGTAACTACTCCAGACTTATCTGGCTGAAATATGCATAGCGCCCAAACATGACCTCAGCTCAAGAGTCTAAGATTGATTTGAGACTTGTAAATGAGACACTTCGCTACGTTTTTTTTTTTTTGTTTTTTTTGTGAAAAATCAGGCGAGCTTGTTCAGTGATGGAGCACGACTTGCTCAAGGTTTTCCCACTGAGCCTCGTCTGACTGATAGAGAGAGGGGAACGCCGCAATGTCTTGCTCTGGAGCACAGGGGCTGCGCTAATTGGACAAGTGGCTCTGTGGCATCTGTTCAGATAAACAGGGAGGCTGCGCAAGAATCATCAGGGGCTGTCAGGGGGATTTGAGAGGCGTCCCATCCTCCCTGACACACTCACAAACACACACTGGCGGAGAGGGAACACTCGCGAGTGCATGAACACAACCGCTCCGACTCACGGTTGCGCTAGCACCCAAACAATCTGAAAAGGCAGAGCGAGCGTTATGCGTTACCTGATCGTACTCCGAGGCCCCCGGATAGAGGGGCCATCCCAGGAAGAGCTCAGCTATCACACAGCCCAGGGACCACATGTCTATGGCCTCACAGAACGGCAGGCCCAGGATGATCTCCGGAGCCCTGGAGACAGAGAGAACACACAGCGTGGTTAGAAATCAGACATTTTTTGGGCTTTAAAAGGAAACATTAGATAATGACTGTAACGTGACTACATCGTCAGTTTCGATACAACGCTGTGTCTGCAGAAGCCGAGTGCGGAGCTCGGTTTCACACTTCCTCTGAGCTTATGGAGAGCAGCCCAGTGGAGTACGCACAGGTCAGGGGAGGAAATAATCTGCGCTGCATATGTAGGAGTGAGCTGGAGACCGTCCACAGGTTTGAGTAACATTCCTGAAGCCAGTGCGATTTAATTAGGCAACACAGACACAAACACACAAACACACACAGAGACCGTCTCACTTTCCCACACCAAGACAATTTGATGAATCTTTAGTGTCTTCGGGCTGCTGTGATAACATTTATCACACACTGCATGAAAAGCTTGGACGGTGGTCCTTCTTAGTTTCGTTGTGTCCCAGACATGTTCTGATTGGTTACACATCACAATGAATATTATGAAAGTATCTGGTAACTAAAGTTATCGCGTAAATGTAGACGTAAATGTAAATTAGCAGAATATGGAAATACAGAACGTTAAACTAAATTGTAGTTAGTGACCTTCCATCAGAGGTTATTCTAAAATTTGATGCCAAATTTCTTATTTTTACAGCAAATGTGCATCGGTTGCAAACATCGTTTTTTCCGTCTCCTACAGATAATCAGCATCAGTATCATCCCTGGAAAAACATGTCAGCTGATCCTTTATATCACATCTATTTTCACATGTTTACAACTGTTACACTGCTCAGACCACACTGTCTTATTCTTCTCTTTGTTTCACTACACTATTTATTCATTCTGCATCCCTGTACTGTGTGAACAGTGAAGTCATTAGACAGATTCCTATTATTGACACTCTCACTGTAGCCTGTAGCAGCATTGTTTGTATTCACAGTATATCCATATTGTCACATGTCAACAGTAACGGTTCCAGTGCTGCGCGTTATCTGCCAAACATCCCCCACGCTAGGAGAAAATCTCACTGTTTCATGATGCTTTTTTTTTCACTTGTAATTTCAACCTCGTTCTGCGTGTTCGTGACTGTGTTGTGTTTATTGTGTCGGCGCTTTAAGCTGTGGGAAACGACTCCGTTAATACCCTTCATGTGTGCTCTGTTTGGGGAAATTGAACCAGAACCCTCGATAACCGAGCAGCACCAATCGCTGAGCCCCATCTCCAACACTCAGGCGCGGGGCCTGTGTGGTGGTAGCAGGGTGGTATGTTTACAGAGTTTCATGGTCCACGGCCACAAAGCCATGAGGAAGCAATTATGCCATGAAAAATAAAAACAACATGAAAATTCTGTAGAGCGTGCAATGAGCTTCATTTGGGCTTTTTAGCCGGCTACACATTCATTCGCCGTCTCACACGCACACACAAGCACACACACACACACACACACACACACACACACACACACACAGTCCACTAAGAGACCGTGTCAGTGGTAGAAGAGATAAATATCTATGATTTGATAAAAAAAAAAAAGAAAAGAAGAGATATTGCTTCAGTTATTTGAGCAGCACGGCCGTCCAAAACAATTCCCAACTTTCATTCAACACGTTTAATATCCTGTCAGAAAGACTAATGCACCTCTTGTGAGCTCACATCTCTGATGGGGCTTAAAATAACCGAGAACACTATGACTCTGCGCTCTAACAATCCAAAGCACTTTTAAGAGGTTCTCTGGCTGTCATCACTCTTTGGGGAGGGGTCTAAAATTGCTGTAAACTGTTGGCGAAAATTAGCTGCAAAAACTCGGCCCCGCCGACAGAAACAGGCTGTAACTCCAACCTGGACAGAAACGGTCCGACGGAAATCCCCCTCTGTCTGTTAACAACATATTAGAAGCATGACACACAGATCACAGGAGCTTAAGGTCGAATCTTGCAAAGTTGCTCATTCATCGCTGAGTTCACACTGCTGATTGCCGTGACCATGGTAACTAGGCTACCCCCCCCCCACACAGCCTGGGGCGGGCTCTGGCAGAGTTTCGGTCGCAGCGAGAGAAACGAGGGGGCCTGGCCTCGGTCCCGCTGGAACTGTAGGTACCAGGGAAACAGAGAATGTGGAAAACAGCATGGGGGGATGCTATAGGACTTTATAGGCCTGTAGGGGGGCGACGGGTACGCGCTCCGAAGGCTGGAGGAGAATGAATGAACATACCTCACATACTTAAAAGCAAATTTCCAACTGTAGCCCTTTTGCCCTCTATTCACTACTCACTGAGGAAAAGGCAAAGTGACAAGAGGGCACAGGCAATTCATCGCACGCTGAGATACGTCTAATATGGAAAGGCAGAAGACGGGCAAGATACAAAGTAAAAAAAAAAAAAACCTGGAGAAAAGGGGGAGAGTTCAAGAGCGGGAGAGGCGCAAACGAAGCAAATGAGGGGGAGCAGCGCCTCGCCCGATGAGGAGCTCCTGTCACAGAGGGTGGTTATTGGGGTCTCAAGGGCAGCGGTGGAACAGACACCAAGACAACACTCTAGCAACAGTATCTTAGGGCACCATTACACAGCGATACAAAGACACCTTCACACGCAATGAGCCGAGACGTCTATCAAGGGGCTGCCAGAGAGGCATAAAGGAGCCTGCTCGGAGGCGATAGCGGAGGGAACAGCCAGGTCCACTCGGAAGGAGAGGAGGTGGACACCAGGACCGGGCTTAGCGTGATCCTCAACTCACAGCCTGTTAGAATGGACATTACTCTAACAGCTGCACACAGATGTGGACAGGTACAGAGAGGCAAGCGCGGCAGAAAAGTTAAAACTACTCGTCGTGTTCCAGGAAGGTTGTTTGTCCCTCCTACCTTCAGCAAATACTCATAAACACACCCGAGCAACCTGTTATCCATCGTCGCTTTAGCGACACTAGCTGTGATCAGACAGACATTGTTCCTTCAATCTGATCTGAAATCATTCTGATTGGAGTTTCCATCTTTACCGTCCCATGTTACCACTCCGTATCCCAAAGAGGCGACAATCCGATGGTGAAGCTCAGGCAGAGTCAGATGATAGAAGGCTAGCTGCACGGCCAACAGAGCTAATTAGCCATTGTCAGCTACAGTTAGCAGCAATCAGCGGTTGCTCTGGTTACGCGCTGCCCCCGATTTGCTTGGAGGATGAGATAGACAGGTGTTTAATTCTTACGTATCAGACCATTTATCAGAATAAAACTTTTTAGACAAGCGCAGAGTGGTTCTGCCAGCCGCGAGGGATTTAATCTCTCGGAAATAAAACAACCGAAGAGGAATTAGAAGCTTTTTTTTGTCCAAATTCATTCAAAAAATTCAATTTATTCATTAATTTGTTTGCTCCACCTGTCAATACAATTTTCAAGATGGAGCCACACCAGGTCCTGGGAACAATATTTGGCTTTATGGTCTGGTGGATTCTGGCTTGGTTCGTCCTTGTACAGCTCGTTGTTCTGAGCTTTTCAACCACGGAGGCCTTTCACAATACCAAACAAACAGGCAAATAAATAAATATGTGTCCAACAAAAAAGTTTAATCAGCCAGGAAACTGTTTTCTTTTGTTACCGCCGTGTTTCTGTCCCTCCTGCAAACAACGTCACCTTATGCCCCCAACACACGAAGCAAACGCGCAGAAAACGTGTACCGTGTTTATTCCGACCAGAGAGTCACATTAAGGGTTTACATGGTTGGCGATTTAAAGTCTTGAGAAACTGAAGTCATATCATTTTACTACTCAACTGACAAAGAGTCCTTGACAAACACAGAACAACAGACACAAGTCTGTGAGGATTATGCTCTATTTATATATTCAAATATCACTGTTAGTACTTTCAACCCCCTGCTTATCGTGCTGTCTGTGCAGAAGTTGATAATGGGAGCAGGCGGCACTCCATCATCATCATAGAAATTGTGCTCTGCAATACATTTTACAACATAATGAAGCCAATATACTGAGGCCCGGTCTGGCGTCACGTGCCCGGCCCAGCAGTCCCGCCGCGCATTCACACAGTCCCACACAAAAGCACATAACATATACCCCCTTATTTGCATATGAGTGTGAGTTCTCCAAAAAAAAACCTCATTTGACTTTTTGAGAAAACCAAAAATATGTACGGGCCGTTTTGGGGAAAAAAGAGGAGGCTGTCCTCACAATACGAGGCTGGTTTTTTTTTTCCGTTTTGTTTTTCTACTCGGCTCCGAGGAAATTCTTCCCCATCGAAACGCATTGTAGGGATGAAAGCCACAGGAAGCTCTTTCATCAGACGGTCCTTCAGATCACCGCGACTCCGGCGGACACATGCAGACCACAGGACCTTCCACTTTACCCCCTTTTTCTTAGAACCAAAACACAGAACTAAGTGACTCCCAATCACCATCATGGTATGTAATTCATACTTGCACACAAAGAGGCAGAAACTGGCAGCAGGGCCGCATTTGATGTCGAAGAAAGGTGGCTTTCATAACAGCTGCCTTCAACAAAACCCACTTTCATGAGCGTGTGATTAGTGCTCGGGCTTTAGCTTTAGTGCAACGTTTCTCGACGCATGTGTGCTTAGCTGTGTGCCATGACCACACGGACTTTGCCCTTGTGTGTGATGGAGAGATTTGCTAGTGTTGATGTTATGCTTGGATCCATTTCAGCCTGAACCTTCCTGGGTTATGCTCCAGTGCTCTACTTTAGGCTGTTCTCATGGCTTCTCTGCCTCCTCTCACAGAGATCTCCTCCCGTTCAGCGAGACAGAGAGACAGAAGGGGGGGGGCAGAGAGAGAGAGAGAGAGAGAGCAAGGGAGAGAGCAGAGTAAGGGAGGAAGGATGAGAGAGGGAGTAACATCGTTGCTCATGATATGAAACCGCAAATGCAAATTCGGCTCCCCTGTACCAGTGCACCGCTGCCATTGCATGCAAAGCGACCTACAGCTGTTGCTGATGCAGGCCTTTCACTGGCAGTGATAAACAGCACACACATCTGCGCAGCTCACAAACCTCGCTCCTTTCCTGCCGCCCCCCCGTTCCTTTTCCTTCCTAACGCAGTGAAGCACACGCGATTGACAGGTCGTGCAGATAGGACCATTTCAGTTTTCGATGCGAAATAAGAGCCTTTGTTAATCTCGGCCGCACACGAGCAGCGTTGGGGGGGGGGTCAACGGAAATATTTTAAAGCTGCACTGTTTGTGACAGTTTGGGTTATTTAGTCCTGTATTTTTTCAATCTTTGGACTTCTGGATTGGCAGATGTATTTTTATGCCCAACATATGTCTTTAAAGTAAACCTGAACTATTATTTAGCTCAAGCTGCTATTCCATGAGGTCTGTCTCTTTCGTTGTTTGCAGACCTGAAAAAAAGTTACACAGTGCGCCTTTAGTGTATTTCAAAACTGCTCCAAAAAGGACACCGGAAGAATAATGTCTTATTTAAAGCCTGTTTTGTCTGACATTGTCTGAGAGTCTGTACACATGCTGGTGGATCCGTGAAGCTATACAGCTAACGCTGTACCCCTTCTTGGTTTTGTGCGCAAGCATGCTAACTTTGGCCAGTTAGCCCTGAACACTGCACCGTTGAGGCTGATGGGAGTTTCGCATTTGGTCAAAACACAGAAACTGAACAAATTTTGACCTAATGATGGCAGTAGTTTTCAATCAGTCAAATATGAACCTCATGGCGGAGGGAAACCAGGGGGAGCGCTGCCATCCATAGAGCCAAATCCCAAGCGAGGCTGAAAAATTCTTGTCACCTGGTAATCACCTTGGATACACCATCCGAGCTGACACTGCCAATCTGTCAGCCTTTATGCTGCACCCCACCTCACTCATCTCCAGCTGGCGTGGCCACCGCGGACAGTGCCGCTCAGAGGGTGGTGGCGGTGAGCTTCTCGCTGCAGACCATAGATGTCACTTACAGTACAGACGGTGTGCAAACCGCCGGCTCGCCAGAGGCTTTCTGCGGCTTTCACTGGGGGGACCCGACTGCATGAGAGGCCTCAGTGTTCGGGCTAGTGGCTCTGACAGCACAGGGCCTCGACAAAAGGAAGAGGGAGGGCGGGATAGAGAGAGCGAGAGAGACACACACAGAGACGGAGAGGGCGAGAGAGAGAGAGAGAGTCTGCATGCTGACATCCTCCCAGCTGGCCTGGTCATTGATGAGCCCCAGTCCCCTTGGGAGCCAGAGATGGCACGACTCATGAATGGAGCCTTTCTTCTGCCACCCTAGCCCGCCCCTACACCTCAGCCCCTTCACCCACCCTCCTCCACTGCCAGCCCCGCCAACCCCTGCCTACACCTCACCCTGCCTCGCCGCCCACCCCCCTCCTCGCCACCCCTCTGCCAGCAAAGCCCCCTTCAAACCCCTCAAACTAGGGCGCCGAGGCCAGGCTAGCGCCTCCCTCCCCGCTCGCCTGTCCGCCCTCTGCTCTGCTGAACCGTGCCTGCGCTCGGCTAGCCTGCCAGCCCACACACACACATAGACACACTCGCACAGACACACACGCAGCTGACATCACAGGCTGTGTGCATGTCAGGATGTATCCATCAGGCTGACCTTCCCTTAGCTTGGCTCCAGACGGGAGACTGATGGATCCCTGGAACCCTGCAGCATTTACACACACACACACACACACACACACACACACACACACACACACACACACACACACACACACACACACACAAATGCACAACACAGATGCACACACACATGGGTCAGCCAGTATATGGTAATGGGTTTGATCTCTTTCGTTTCCATTCTCCAGACTTCGTCATCGGTCCTTATGTAACTATGTTTTATTCAATAGCAGGAGGGCACGTATACTGGTAAATAAGACCATATACCACTGGATATGTTGAGAGCGCTGCTATGGCACGGTGCTGGCGGGGGGCGGGAGAGAGAGCTGTCCGGCGCTAACAGGAAAAAGCACTTCATGAGAAAAGAGCCTCCCATTAAGTTTTCTCCCCTCTATCTCCCGCTCGTCTTCCCCATTCCTCCCTTCTCTTCGCCTCTTCCCCTCTCTCCATCCCACGCTTTCGCCCTTGCCTAATGTAAAAGGCTCCGGTCGGTGCTGTGAATGACTCCCTTCCTTCCCCGGGATATTCATCTACATATTCATGCCCTCGAAGGTTCCTCCACAGCCTCTTTGAAGATGCGCCATAGAGAAAACGCTTTTCTCGATGTATTGCACGGTGGTCGCTGACTGTGAAATCAATGTGCGGAGTTACATCCCCTACCGTGCACCTGTGGCTCTCAGGAACCCGCCCCAACCCAACACACACACACACACACACACACACACACACACACACACACACACACTATAGCATCCCACCTGCTCTCATCACATCAGAAATTGCAGCGCGGTGCACAAGCCAGGCATAGCAGCACTTGCGTAAAATGCACATTTTATGTAGGCAGACGGTGTAGATGGCTTTTAAACGTAAAGACTGGGTGTTCCAGGTGGTTCAGCGATGGAAGGCAGGAGGGGAAGGGGTGGGAGATCTGGACAAGGCAAACTTTTTAACAGAGTCCTTGAGAAATGTTGTCTCCCTCCCTGAAAGCAGGGGCAACATTCCTGGTGTTCAAGGCCTGAAAAACAGGCCTTCAGCCTCTCTCTCTCTCTGTCTCTCTCTCTCTCTCTCTTTCTCTCTCTCTCTCTCTCTTTCTCTCACTCGCAGCAAAAAAAGCGCTGACAGGGCTGCCGATGTTTTACCTGTTAAAGCATTAGCATTCCCCGTGAGCCGAGCGATGCATCACAACGAGGCAAATCAAAGCCTGAAAAGAAAGGGGGCCAGATCCGAAGGAATTATTCACCGAAAGAGCACAAGACTGTTGTGATAATGCAAAATAAAAGCAATCGGGAACTTCAACAGCGCGCAACTCCAATGCATCACGGCAGGCTAATGTCAAATATGGGCGACAGCTGCATGTAATCTGTAACTGAGGGCTAACATAGATAGCATATGTGCATTCAAAGGCTGTCTCCGTTACCCAGTCTCACCAGCTCACATTTAACCCCTCCCTTCCTCTTTGAGGCATTTTATATAATGAAATATTCAGCAGGCGGAGCGCCACCCGCGTCACCGTGGCACACACGGCACACATGGAGCCCCGCCGTCGCAGCGTGGCACGGTCAATATTAGCACACACAGGATGTGCCGCATTCTCTCACATGGCATCACCCGATGCCGTTACCCACAAGCTGCTTTCTCGAATGGCTGCGTTAGATAACATATCAGATTTACTGTTAGGTAACATCAAACACATATTTTATTGGCCTCGCTGCTATGGAGACCTTTTCTCCACCCTCGGAGAAGCAGCGTGCCACCCCTCTTCCACCCGCCTTCTTCCATTAGCAACACTAACAGCTACAGTAACCAAACAATGAGCGCCGCTACAGCGCAGCTAGTTGAGACATCTACCACCGCGCTTCATCCTTTCCCGCTTGGTAATTACCTCTTTCCTGCGGTCGTTATTTCTCTCCAGCGTGCGGCCGATCCGAGAGGTAATACATCTAATCTCCACCTGCAGCCCTGCAGCCCTCCATCCCTCCGACCCCCATCGCCTGGTGCGGGGGTCAAAGGGACAGACCCCTTTCAGCTGGGTGGGGGTGGAGGGAGAAATGACAGAAAGGAGATGAGGCAGGGAAAGATGGAGAGGCCGGGGTGGGCAAAACAATAGAAGATGGATGCCCCCCTCGATCAGCACCCACCCACCCACACACTCACACACACTCGGTCCCCTTCTGTCAAAGCGAAGAGCGCGGGGAAGGTAAATGATGGGTATCTGTCATGCGGTGATGCTCTGGGTTGCAGACAGCCTGGCGAGAAGATGTAGGGGATGCGGAGAGGGAGCCTCAAGTCTCTGCAGCCTTATTACGGCAGTGGACTGACAGTCAGACAGTATTAGGCCATTCTACCAGCCGCTGGCCAGACACTGACCCAACCCTCAGGCATGTGCAGCTCTGCTCTGACAGACTCAAACTCTCCGTGAAAATCGTACGTTAGTGGAATCTCTAAACAATAACTTGAAAAACTGATACCGCATCCTGGCAGTCAAAAGTAAACCTCACAAGAGAGTTTCTTAGAAAGTATTAAATCACCGCCGCTGATGCTTCAGAATGATGCCATCATACCCTCATACTCTGTTAGTCACCGATCTCCACTGTCAACAAGCCCCGCGGAAATATGTGGGTCACACAGAGAGCCTGCTAGGAGTGGGTAAAGCCAAACTAAAGGCAGAAACGCAGGCGGGCGATAACGCACCCTAACATGCAGTCACTCAGTCAACCAGCTTAACCAGCTGGCGAGCCTGTCGCCACGGCTGAGACGTCCACCCAAACAGACAGGGAAGCAGCGAGACACACTCCGCAGACGGCCAGCCAGGCAGATGAGATTGTGTCTGCTCGTGGCAGGGGGACGCTCAAACCGGAGCCTTGATCACTTCAGAAAATTAGAGGGTCTGAGGGATTCAGGGAGCTGGACTTAAACCGTTTCACTCAGCTCCAATCCATCCAGCACAGCGCAAGCCACAACAAGGCGGCCTGGAGCCCCGAACTGCAAAACAGACCATATTTCATTTTGTGTTCTATCACAGCCATTCAGTCAAAAAGCCCAGCATGACAGTTATGTAAACTGCTGGCCAAAGCAATCACAATCTCATCTGCCTGCGTGACTGACTGTCTATCTGTCCCCCGCTCTCGCAGTTTGTCTGTATTTTCTGCTGTCTGGCTGATGGGCATTACCGTTGTTTTATTGTCTAGTTTCCTCCAGCAGTGGCTTTAGTCCAACGCAGTCCACGGCAAAATATTGCAAAGCTCTGCATCGATACGCCCCATTCTGTTGATTTAGGGTGACTAAGACAGAGATCAAGTGATAGGGGAGAGAAAGAGGGGGCACGATCAATGTGGTCGGCTGGCGGAGCTGCACTACTGGATATGTGGTAAAACAAGAGACGCCGAAAATCCATTTGAAAACGTGGCGCCTGAGAACATATAGCTGGGAGCCACGGGGGCGCCGTCCTCCCGTTGGTAATGACATACGTCTCCCTGCCATTCAATACACACAAACACGCGCATATACAAAACACACGTGCACACACACAGTTTCAATCACAAACGCTGCTCTGGTTCACTAGTTCCTTATTTTCTGGGGCAAGTGAGAGAGCGCATGGGGGAAACATTTGCAAAGGCTGGTCGAGAAAAAAAAAAGGAAAATCCCCTCCACCTTACCCCAACCCCAGCATGCGCTGACATACAGTGCATGCGCTCACTTTCTCTTCCTCCACCCATCCCCCCCCGTCCCTCCTCTCTCTCTCCATCACCATCCCTTGTTTGACTACCGTCTTCCTTCCTCCCACCCAGTCTGGCAGTAATACCATCTCCTGCCTAATCAAATTCTGCTGTGTGTGACATGAATTCTCGGTGCCCAAGGCTGCGCTGCCTTCGCGGCGAGCTACAGGGCCGCGGAGAGCTGTAACTAAACCTCACACGGGGCCTATAGCAGCTCCCCGTCTCTCTCTAAAATTTAACACGAGGAGAGGCCTCCTGGATGCGACTCCCCAAGCTCGCTCCCTCCTTCTACCTGTTTCTCCTCCCGCCTCAGTGTGTGTGTCAGGCGGTCTGCGCTCTCTCCTCTGTGGCGCATGTGTGTGTTTCAGTAAATCCCTGGAGTGTAGCAGGCTCATGCTTAATTAGAGTGCGGACTGGACGGACTGACAGGGGCTGATCACCCAGATGTGGTCGGATCTTAATCCAACACAGCGACTGACCCCCTCCCCCCGCCTCCTTCCCTCTCATAATCATGCAGGCATGACAACTCTCACATAAGCTTACAAGAAGGTACACAGATCCCGACACACACACACACACACACACACACACACACGTTGTCCTCCAGAGTGTCCTTCGGCAAAGGTGAGGCGATCATGAGCCTTCCCCTCCTCAGACTCGCGTCCCTCTAACTGCCCCAGCATGCCGCCTGCCCGCTGCGCCTTCAGACACTCTTAACGCCGTTTGTCACGCTGCATTCTTCCCTGACAAGAATTAGAAATGTCATCACGTAGAGAAACAACAGCAGGATTATTAAGGCTTTAGGGAGGAATTTGGACAAATAGACCGTTCCCGTCTCACAGCCTCATCAGAAGCCGAGCCGAGACAAATGAGGGGGACGTCGATAGTGTTGTGTGCGCGGCGTGTTTTTCGGGACTTGTAAATGAGAGCTACAGTTTCTCGTTGTCGGGTGAGGTCTTTGAAGTGTGCTCTCTTTTGTCGAAGTCACATTAATTCACACGACTTGGGCTGCGACACTACTGGTGATAATGAAATGTTTATAATTCACGGATGTGTGCACGCATGCCTTTATAGAGCGGTCGGAGCCACGTATGGAGCAGAAACAGGCATTACGAGGTGTAATTCAGCCTCAAATCCGCGCTATTTGTGTGTCTGTTGCTGCGGCGTGGTGAAGTGCAGGAAGTACTCTTTTCATAGAGCAGGCAACAATAATAATTATAAGAGATGTCTTCAAAAACAATCAGTCACAATGACAGGTAATTAATTTGGCCAAGCAACAGTGCCCTGCAGTCATTTGTGAGTACAGTCACAGTTAATCACCTCTCAATGACAATACCCCTGTTTTGTTTTTCCTTCCCTCTGCCATACACAGAGCGATCATTTTCCTCCATCCCCTATACGGCCTACCATGACAAGCGAGGAAGGCACGCTCGGCATTTAATATGCCATACATTGTCTATTGAGGGGAAAACAATTACTGTAAAGCAACAATCAATGCGGCATTATCCTTTCCATGTAGCCATACTTGAAGATTCAATTATTATGGACAAAATGACATTGTTATTTCTGGCTCACTCAAAGAGGAAGCAGAC
The DNA here is from genome assembly GCA_903131615.1 of Diplodus sargus. Classification (NCBI taxonomy): domain Eukaryota; kingdom Metazoa; phylum Chordata; class Actinopteri; order Spariformes; family Sparidae; genus Diplodus; species Diplodus sargus. The sequence continues at coordinate 3,665,908 of CAEMYA010000008.1, forward strand.
AGCTTTGATTCCATTTAAACAAGTCATGTCAACACAACTCTGCGGGGGCTATCTGCGCCGACTACCGCGGCGGGGGGGAGCTCAGGTAAGTTCATGTGTGAGATTAAAGGAGGAAGTGACATAAATGTATTATCTTAATTCAGCTTTCGCCGTTTAAGTATCACTGCAGTGGACTCGCCTGGGGGGGGGGTGTATGCTGTTATATGCGATTGTCAGTCCACGTGCTGCCTCTCCACACAGGGGGGAGAGCTGACGGTCATCTACTGCAGGTCGAACACTGACTGGGGAATAAGTAACTCACCCAACCCCACGTCAGCACACCTGAACTGTCGCATTAAACAAACCGCGCACAGGCTTGTATCAGGCAATCGAGAGAGACGAGGAAGGTTTGATTTTTCACGTCACGTTACAATCTGCTCACATATGGCCGAGGAAAGAGTGTTTGATACTGGAAAATTGCTTGAAATTATTGAATAGGGCCCCTTTCGAATCAGTGTTTATGGCAAATTTTGGGATGGACGCAAGTAAAAAAGGACTTTGAAGGGGATTCCATTTCTGACCCACATACCCAGTCGTTCCAATAATCAATGTTGAACCCAGTTAAAACAAGAAAGCTCAGGGCTTTGCTGGTTGAATTAGGGCTGCACATACAATGACCTTCATTATCGATGAATCTGTTGAACCCATTCATTGTTTCGTCTATAAAACGTGATAAAAAGGTGAAAGATGCCCGTGACAATTTCCAAGGTGATGTCTTCGAATTGCTGTTGCTGTCAGATGAACCGTGGCTTGGAATATACAGTCAAAATAACACTTTCCTGGTGCGACTTCTGTGAGATATACCCGGCTGAATACATGAATGAAAAACACGGCACGTGAGTCATAAGAAATGGAGAGCACATTGGGTTTATCCGGCGGCCCCGCGAGTCAAATTGCCCTTAAAACGTGACCGTCTTTGTTTCTGCCTCCCCCCTCCTCGTGTTTAACACCTATAAACAAAGATAGAGACAGGGGTAAAGGTCATGTTTACAAGCCAAATGACAAAGTATAAAAAGAACTGATAGCTCCACCTGAGATCGGAGGGTGTTGCTCTTGGGAGCGTAATGACAGACGGGACTGTTCGGCTCTTTCAAGGATGCACAGGATTTTTTTCTTTGTCCATGACGAGACATACCAAGGATGAACGGATGACAAATATGCTTTCATCATGTGATAAAAACATTCCACACAGATATACATGTCTTTTGACGGCTCCGTAATAACTGATGGTTGCCTGCCTTAACCAGGTGTTTTCCTGTCTTGGCGTACCTCGCCCAGGGGGGAAGACCGTCCCCTCTCACTGAACACACACACACACACACACACACACACACAACAAAGGCATTCTGGCTCTGAACATTTCCTTTTGTTGTGGAGTCGGAGGCAACAGACAGTTTTACAGTACAAGCAGAAACTGTGCTGAGCAGCAGCAGCACTGGAGGTGCCTGCCGGAGTCAATGGGAATTTTTAAACCAGCGCTAAACATGACACATTTACGATTTCTCAGGCAAGAAATCACAACCGCACTGAAGGCTGTGTACAGAAGAGGTCTCCCTTTTTTCTCGTCTATTTGTCTCCCCCCCTTCCCTCCTTTTCCTGCCCAGGCGCGACTTTTTCTTCTTCTGCTGTCTGTGTGGGCGCACTGAGGGTGCTGCTGGAGGGAGTCCAAGAGGACACAGTGTGAAATGAACACAGCTCTGACCTCCCAGGCACCCCCGACACAGCCAATCAGATCACCTCTCTCCGACACACACGGCATTGTAATTGGTTGCCGGGTGGGAAACGCGGTCAGTGGGGATTCGAATGGCGGGAAAAAAAAAGGGGGGAGGGGAGGGGAGTGGGGGAGCAAGGGAGTGGTGCTACGGCTCCTCTGTGCACTTTAACCGACCCTTAGCCCAGGACAGGACAGGAAATCTCCAGAACAAAAGCGAGCTGTCATCTCCGCCTGACAGGCTCGCTCTGAACAAAGCGTCTCTCAGCTGACTGGCAAACCGACCAATCCTCGAGGGAGGTCGCCTGCTGTAATCTGGTTCAGTCTCACATTCCAGACGTCTCTGGTGAGCGAGGCGAAAAGGAGCGCGCCCCGGACCCTCGAACAGGAAATGAGCCCGAATGTCGCTCCTTTCCCTGGGAGGGGACCTCAGCTGTGGCATGTATAAATACAAACATACCCATGAGCTGACACACACACTCTCACACACACACACACACACACACAGAGGAGCAAAAACACATAAATGCACCCAAAAACTGAGCTCTCTGTTTCCTCTCTTCTCCTTCTTTTAACTCGTAGGTACGGAAGTGCGCACACCCTTCTCCCAGACACCACCGCTCACAGCTGCATGCCCCCGGCCTTTTCGCTATCTCCAGCCCAAACCCAGACTCACATCAGCCACATTCCAAAGCCTCCCATGGCCCCAAGGGCAGCTTCACAGCTGGGCGTCGAGTTTGGCTGTTCCCTGCCTCCGTGGCTCGACTTTCACCATCACCATCCCCTCCTCTACCCACCCAAAAACAGAACGTATCCTTCTTTCACCCCTGCATCAGATCATGTCTAGAGAAGAAACCGTCCCGATCATTCACAGTTTACAGTTCACGTGATGAGGTTAGACAGAGAGTGGCCGGAGGCCGCGGCGGCGGCGGCGGCGGCGGCGGATCAAGATGACAAAGAGCTGCCGGAATGTTTAATGAGTTCTTTCAAATTTGGCTCTTACTGAGTATCGTTTTTATTCTCTCGTAGCAGCGGTTTCTTTTAAGGTGTGTCATGTTGTTGGTAAAAAGACATGTCAGCAAACAGGCTACACAATCTAATAACTCCATCTGCGGCTGTGAGGCTATCTTGTTGCCAGCGAAGAGCAACAGCAGTCGATATATGAAACCGATCTCATAATGCAATAAATAAAGGTACGAGACAAGTTGCTACACAGAAACGGACCCTGAAAGAGAGGAGACTTCTCTCACTCAGTTCCCCCTCCTTTTCCTGCCAGCTCATTAAGAAGGTGGATGCCCTCATTTACCTGACCGTCCATCAAAGGTGAGAATGAGCTGACTCACATGATAGTCAGGTCTAATTAAACATCAGCATTAGAATGTACTCTGTTCCCGCAGCGACTCTAAGATCCAGATGTACAGGGTGAGAAAGAACAACTTGGACTGGATTTAAGATTAGATAAGAGACAAAATGAAACATTATTCATCCTTTGAGAAATTACTACATTTTGTAAACTCCATTGGTTTTGACTACAGATATTGCTATCATTTTTTAAATTTTAATTCATCTATTTATTGTTTTTGATCATATGTTTGTGTTTGTTCTTGTTTTGTGATGTTAATTATATCTCTTCTTGACAGCCGGCCCTTGTATTGTATCACTTAACTACCATTTCAAAAATCACTGATTTTGTCCATGGTAAGTGCTCCAAATGTCCCTTAACGGCACATGTTGTCCCTAAAGTCACAGAGTTCAATGGAGGAATAACGGGAGTGAGGACTGAACCACTGAGGAATGTGCAGATCTGCATTCTGGAGAAAAGGGAGCCTTAGGGACAAACGGTCTGTCCTACTTGTCCATGAAGGATCTTTCTGGCTCCAAAATAAATAAATAAAATAATAGGTAGATGCCCAGCAGCCAATTGGAGGGAAATGCTGAATCCACACACCTGACACACAAAGCGGAATACCCCCAACTGACACCGCATTTGCATGTTCCTACACCTGTTCCTGTGTTTGTGCGTGTATCAGCTTTCATGGATGCGTGTGCCTGCAGATAGTTAAGGCCAGGCTCTGTTTCATCATCTCAGTAAATGCCACGCAGTATATCAGTCTAACTGCACGCATCTCGAGCCATTTCCATATCTGCGATAGAAAAAAAATCTCCCATCCCATCTCCCAGAGGAGTCACTCCTCCACTTCGCTTAAAGGGCCCAGATAACATACATGTGTCTGCACAAATGTGCAACACACACGCACACACGCACACACACCACAGTATCTCTGATGAGCTGACACAGAAAACTAGATTTATTAAGGGGAGGGAGAAAGGCAGAGATGCAGAATGTGTGTGGGGGGGGTTGGAATGTCAGCGACGGACACAGGTTGTCGTGGACAGGAACACACGCACAAAAAAGCACCATGCCCCCCGCGCTCGCAGCCACAAAGTGCATCACTCTCCTCTAAGAGTCCTGTTTATTTCAGACCAGTGACACAAAAGCCGCGGCGGCATGCGGGCTTATCTCTGCACATCCCTTGAAATGCAGCGCAGCCCCCAAAGAGCTCCCCGGCACTCCGCATGCCACTTTCAATTAGTTCCACAAAGAGACTCTTCCTCCACCAAAAGGAAGATGGGAGCTCATTACTGAATTCCTCTCTACTCTCCGCTTTGAAATATAGATCAGGAGGGCTATGTCTGGCTGCTGGGTCCCTGGATGTGCCACTTGCCGGCCGTGCCACACACCAGTCCAGAGCAGATGAGCGCGGAGTGCCGTCTCATGGATTAGCCACTCCTCAGGTTTAACATCCCCTGCAGCTTACCCTCTATCTCCCCATTAGCCCTCCGCCTACCCCTCCTTCCCCGGTCTATCTCCTCTCCCCACTAAACAGGCTCCCTGAAGCCACAGCTCTCAGCACTAAAACCCACAAATGGGAAAATACCAGTTCTAATAATCTGATGAGAGCGCAAGAGAGAAGCAGCGGAGGAGATGTGGATATCATATCGCACAGCGGTGCTATAATAGTAAGCGCAGACACAGAGGCAGGTGCTGATAAGGCAATGCAAATTCATTCAGGTATTCTAATGACACTAAAGCTTAGCCATGCTGCAAAGGTGAGCCTCTGTGGAAATCAGCTGTTGTATAGGAGTTCATTAAGGTTTAGGTCTGACACATTGAAAATCCAGAGGTTTCGACGGTGCTCGGTGATAACAAATATGACGCGACCGCTAATAAAGCCAAATGTGAATAATTCAGAGTGGTGGCACACAGTAACACAGCTGTCATAAAACATGGCAGCTGAGATTAAACAGTCAGTGGGAATCTATTTCCTATACGGCTGGAGCGGGAAGCGTAATAGCCACCACGAGGCAGCGTCGCTAGTTAATGGTTTCCCCCTCAGGACTGAAAAACAGCACGTTCCCCAACACCTTAGCTGTTTACCTTTTGACTGATAACCTCATTAACTGCACGCAGGCCTCCGCACTGCTGCGCCGCATTCGAAACCGCGCCCTGTGTCCGGCACGCACGTGCGAGCCGCCGTGACATCTTCATCCGAGGACGCTGTTTCTCTACCTTCAATTAACAACTTCAATTAGCGCCGTCCTCGGTGGATGCCGCCAGCTCGGCTACGAAACAGGCGGTTAATTAGAGGATATTGGCTGAAAGTCGAGGACGACCACCGGGGATCGTGCAGGGGGGAAAAACATGACCTGATGACACTTTTTGTTTTGCGCTCTTCAAGTTGGAGACCAACTCCTCCCGCCGCAATGTACGGGCGACACCGATGGAGTTTTCAGTGGAGCAAAAGACGGACGGAGGGAGGGGTGGACGTGCGAGAGGTAGGAAGGGAGGAGTGGGTGGCTGTAATGGCAGTGGGAGAAGAGAAGAGGAGTACAGGGTCCTGATACTCTCTCTGATTCGCTCTCTATGCAAATCACAACAATCACAGGAAATGCCTGGGCCTTGGCTCCAGCTAATTGCCACGGCAATAACAAAGGGGGGCTTCCTTTGAGCGGAGAAGCAAATTAAACATTAGTTTAGAGTTTTCTTGGAGACCGAGGGATGTTATAATTACCCAGAAACCAACACATCAGCACTTTGCACGCCACGCGTCCCACTCTCGCAGGCTGGCAGAGGAAAACAAATGTATCTCATATTCTGGGAGAGAGGCGTTTCGGGGGGGGGGTAGAAAGGTGGGTGGAAGGAGAGGAGTACCAGGAGGGAGATGGAGCAGGGGGGTGTGGGGGAGAGAAGATAGTGAAGGGCATGGAGAGGGATGAGAGCAGAAAGCAGGGGATGGGGGAGGACAGAGATGGAGAGAGACGCGGGGGCATAATGAGGGGAAAGGAGGTGGAGAATGATAGCCCGTCTCTCCAAACCACTCCATGCTGGTAGTGAGGCATCAAAATGTACACCCACCATTAGCATTCTGACCCCACCCCTCTCCTCTGGCCTTCTTCCCCCAGGCTCATTATCATCAGGAATGGTGCACGGGACGCAGGAAACACAAACCGAGCTCATTTCCCATAACATGTTAGCCTAAATGTCACGCCTGCGATGAAATGAAGAGCACAGAGCGAATGGCGCCGGGCAAAATGCGTATGCTCGTTTGGTCGTCTGCGCCGTCTCCGTCCGCCACCTAAGGGTTAAGTCTGCAAGCACTTTATTAATGTGGGTCGGTGCAGCGGAGCATGTTGCAGGCGAAACAAACAAGGCTGGATCTGGCTGAGATATGCAACCATGGAAACTTCAGGAGACGTCCTTGGATCTCCTTCCCTCCGGGGGGGGGGGGCAGAATCGCTGCCCCAGTCGGCAGGGCCAACGCTGGGCCTTGAGCGATGCGATGTGTCCTGGATGGCTGGTTCTGTGTTTGATCTATGTCTGAGGGCGGTGGCAGAGCCTGACACAGTCACCCGGTCTGTCTAACCTAAATGTTCACTCAGAAAGCCCTGTCGCTCCCTGCAGCCAGACCCTGCCCTCTATCTGTCTGTCCGCACGTCTGTTTGTCTGCCTCTCGCCAATCAGCTGTCTTCCCAGCTCCAGCGTTCATCTATACTGTCTGGCTGACTCTTTGTAGGTCAGCGGCCAGAACCGTATGGACGCATGATCTCACACGAGCCGCTGACCATGCCCTGGAAATCTAATCATCCGGCACAGTTGGATGTTTGTTTGAGCTTGTACACACAGATGTGCATACAGGAGCGCAAACAGCCAGCCATGTACACAAACAAAAGGAGTCCCACCAAGCTATGATTTTTTTTTGTGTAAAGCAGAGCCCGGCTTTTATGTGCTTTTGTTAGTATTTGTGCTCGAAAGGCACAAACACACAAGGCAAACCCCACTCTCGCTCTAAACACCCATAAAGACACACACACACACACACACACACGCACACACACACACAGATCCCTCTACGTCAGCGAGCCAAACTCATAAAACACTCACTCCCTAATTGGCGTGTAGTAATTTCGCTCGCTCCCATAATAAAAGAAACTTTTTCTCTACCCCAATTACTTCTCCATGTTTATGTAATGGGGCTTGTTATTTCCTGACTTTTAATATCCCCCTCTCGTATAACCATAAGCTACGTGAATAACAACATTAATAGTCCACAGGTCCTGAAGGATTTGTTACTTTGAGGGAAATCAGGGCTGCAGTGATAGCCACGTTTTGCAAGCAATCCAGAGCGGTGACATCAGTTAATTACATAAATCGGAGCGGGATCGGACCGGCCACGAGAGAGATTATGACACGGGGGGGGGGGGGCTGGAGACTGAACGGCTAGAGGGATGCAACCCAGTGTTTTTCTGACACCAGCATTTAAGGGGAATGAAGGAATTACATCACTGTGTGTTGGGGTTATATAAAACTCCAGACCTTCTGGAAGACTCAAACCCCCTCTGAGAGAAACATTTAGAAGGATATGACTCCCGAAGAGAGACAGGGGAAGAGCTCGCGAACAATCAGGAGAAGCGGAGCGAGGACGCGAACGAAGGAAAGTGCAAACCAGGAATAAACACAACACCGACACCCATGTGGCAAAAAAAAAAAAAAAAAAGAGAGAGAGACCTGCTACAGAGCCAGCACTAGAGGGGGTGTGGGATCTCCGGCGCCTCATCAGTAGGCCTAAAGTCTATCCCAGAAACCCATAGGGGAGATCAAAGCCTGTGTGATCCAGTGGCTGTTATATCACCCCCCAGCCTGCAGCTCTCCCACTGCGGGGCCTCCTGTTACGGCAACGCAGGCAACACAGGGAAGGGAGAGAGAGGGAACACAAAACCCTGACCCGGTCCTGTCTATGCATGTGCAACCTTCATGGGTTTCTTCAGCAAGGACTCCCCCCCCGCACAGCCACATTTACATTCCACTTTGCATTCTATTAATTTCCATTCGACCACACTTGCATGTTTTTGCAGGCAACATGAATAGTCATGAGCGGAACATGCGCTCGCAAAAAAAAAAGAAAGGCAAACGGCCTCGAGAAGGAAAACGGGATGAATCTTTTCGTTTTCACTGTCACCATTCCCAGTTAAAGGGAAATGTGTCAGATGTTTGCGTTTTAATCCAACAGGCTTGTCAATTATGAAAAAGAGAATGCTGCAGATTCCTGGTGTACCCTCTCCTTTTTGTTCACTCTGCTACAAAACTCCAGTTTGAAATCGGCGCTACCTCCCTCCCACTTTCCCTTCATGACATGAAGCGCGGGGGGGGGAGAGAAGGAGACAGGCACGATTTTCTTCCCTCAGCGGAAAGGCATCTCAACAGGCCCGCTATTGAACACATCCACCGGGGGAGGGACTGGGTCAATGCAACAGAGAGCAGGGGACCATTTTGGACCACTTAACTATAATCAGTAAATGCACCCAGGTCGCAATTAGTGCAGGGCCACCCTGAGAGTGTTCGTTTTGCTCACAGCTCCGTCTGCGTTTTATTCTGCTCCACAGGAACCTTGTAATGCAAATAGCGCTCATCACTCCCAGCTTAACAACGGGAGAGGAGGCGGGAGGTGTGCTGGAGCATGCTGCTGTCCTTACTCGGTGGCTGTTTCGACAAATATAGTTGCTTTCCTGTGTTTTTAGGCAGAAATAATCTAGAAATCCTCACGTATTCTTACTGTCTTCTGCCTCGGCCAAGTCTCTAAAAAAGAAACCATTCAAAACTGGGCTCATGTGGTGAGAGGGAACGGAGGGTCATCATCTGTTGTTTGCAGGCTCAACATTCGGGACGGATGATTTGCTCTGGTCCAGGGTCAGCTGTCTGCAGTATATCTAAGAGCGTTGTTATGACTTGCTCAGTTGCCTACAGCTTTACCAAAGCAGCCCCTCAGACGGACTTCTTTACATAAATCAGGACTAGTTTGTGGCAGAGAAAGAGACGCTTTTTTT
>CAEMYA010000008.1:3675138-3715800 GCA_903131615.1 Diplodus sargus
GACAGTCGCGCGAGTTCAAGGAGTCTGTTAAACCCTCTCCTCCTGCGAGCTTGCCTTTGACTGATTTCGAGAGCGGCGAGCGGAGTTGACTCCGGCGGCAGCGCGGGTGCCTGCGAGGCGTGCGGGAGCAGACTTTTGACTGTGGAACACCTGTAAGCGAACACAAAGGAAGGCACAGCCGAGAATCTGACCTCTTTTTGCCTCAACCACCTGTTTGCTGTGCTGAACGAAAAAAAAAACAGCACCCTTATTTACACTGACGGCTGTGCGTTGTATAACGTGCACATATTCGGTGCATGAGTACACTAAAAGATTACGGATAGATAATGTATTCACAGTATACCTTCCTGTTGCGTAAACATGGAAGCTCTCCGCCCTTACGGCCAGCCGAGAGGGACGGGGCTTTGTGATTCCTATATGGCTTCTGCATGTGATGATTGAAATGCCAGGCAGATTTGCGCGAGGGACAGAGGTCAGGATAAGGGAAATGGGGAGAGGAAGGGAGGGATGGGCAGACGCGGGAGGACATCGGAGAGAGAGAGAGAGAGAGAGGCGAGCCGGGGTGGGGGGTGGGGGGCGTTCAGGGAGGATGACGGTGGGTGGAAAGATGTAAAAAAAGAGGGGGGACAGGGGACGAGGGGAAGGGATCACTCATGAAAGTTGCCTGCTGTTTTCTCAGCTGTTCTTCTCGGCGCCCTCAGAAGTGTTACGTTCAAGGCCAGAAACTCTGACACATACACACACACACACACAGAGTATGAATGGCGAAGGATCACGGCAAACAAACTCATCTCGTAGCCTCATTTTCAACCCATTGTGACACTCTGAACAACAGGGTCGGTTCGGGAACCTTGTGCTCCTCCAGCACAGCACATGTGTGTTATGTCAAGAGCTTGGCACACGTGTTGAGCCGAGAGGGAAGAGGAGGAGAATGGCCTTCTCGGGGGGGGGGGGGGAGAAGAACCGCTTCAAAAACCGGGGAAGATGGGAGCGACACTTAACAGCATCGCTCACAGCAAAGTCATGCCAAAGACTTTAATAAGAAATTAGAGACCTACTCCGGAGTTGTCAGAGAAGAAAGTGTTTCTGCAAGGAGAGCTGTGAGTCAAAGCCAATAATAATAACAGTGTCATGGGTAAAATCTATACTTCTCTCGGTGCTGAGAGGGAGCCCAATTGCACAATGCACACAGCTGGTAACAGGCTGCAGATGAAAGCCAATTTGGTTTCTTTGTGTAACTGAGAGCTTCAGTTGGACCACAGGTCCCTGTGGAACAAAGACCGAGAGAAGCGAGGGAGAAAGAGGAAGAGCGAGGCAGAGGGAACGAGATAGTGAAAGGGATGAGAAGTAGAGCTGGGCGGAGAGAGAGAGAGAGAGAGGGGGGGGGGGGGGAGAAAGACAGGGCGTCCTGGCCCACCTGGGCAAACAATAGCAGTGAGATGAGAGTGTGGCTCAAGGGCCCTCCCTGTCCCTAAAGTACACAGCTGTCGGTCGGGCGGGCAGGCAGGCGGATCAAAAACAGCCCCGGTCTAGTTCAGGTGTTGCACCTTCAGAGGCAAAAAAAAAAAAAAAAACGGACAATTTTTGGAACGAGAGCCTTGGTTGCCATGGCGACGGCCGCAACAGAGAGACTCTTTTTAGATTCCATGTGAAACGATGCGTGCTAATGTTCCTCATTCATCGCGACAACAACAACAAAAAAAAAAACACAGAGAGAGAGAGAGAAAGGATCCGCATACACTTTGACGACGCTTTATTTAAGGCGCTGGCGTTAAATGCATTTCCTGCTCGAGCGAGAGCGTTGTGCTGCGGTTTGTTTGCGTGCTGAAAGCAGCTTGTGCAGGATCCAGGGTTGCGTGTTAATGGACTTGTGTAATATGTCTATAATGAGCGTGCTGAGCCTTGATTTCTGTTCAGTGGAATACGTGCAGAAAAAAAAAAAAGCCTTCTGTATCCACTTTCCTGTGAGCCTTAGTTGCTCTTAATTAGTGCGTGAAAGTGAAAAGAGGAGTGTTCCTGAATGAGACTCTGCTTCAAGGATGGCATGTATGTTGAGTCTGCTCGCAGCCAGCGTGTATATGTAAATGCCATCATAAATAGACCCAGAGAGGAGGGGTGGGATGGCTGGGGTGTGCGTGTAATTGCTTTTTCGGGGGGGGATGAGATCTGGAGCACACGGCACCTCCCGCTTCAGCCGCCCTGTCCGTTGAGGTTTAAGTTCGCAGAGACTCCTTCACCTTCAGAGAACAACACTGTGTTTGTTTTAAAGAGGAGCCATCTGTTTGATGATATATAGATCCTGGCTGTAATGAAAGACTGTTGCTGCCTCCCTGACGCGCCTGCTGTGTTTAAAGGGGAGATGTGAGTTATGTCGAGTTCACGCTGATAACACACACTGACATACTGTGTTCTCTCAGCTCAGTGATAGCCGGTCCGGGGGAACACCTGATGCCACACTGCACGTGTCTACGATATATATATATATGTGTGTGTGTGTGTGTGTGTGCGTGTGTGTGTGTATGTGCAAAAACGGTTTATCAGTCCCATCCTGCAGGGCCGTTAGATGGTGTGAGGACGCGAACAGGATGTGTGTAGCGGGACAGGACACAACCTCTGTGTTTAATCACGCACACGCAGACACGCCAAACTGCCTCGTACGGTCGAGCAGCTACTGTTCGTATTTATAGAGATTCATTTGCCTTTTGTTTCTTTTTCTCCCTCTCTTCTTTATTCTGCTTTTTCTTCTTTGTTTAATCTGCAATCTGACTAGCACATTTTTATTTCATTTGTTTCCGTTGTTTCCCCTGCAGGGCTGATATATAGCGCCTTAATGCTCTTTGGTGCCTCACAGCTTGTGCACCCAATAACCAGCTGAACTCAACAGACAATCCGACGCTCCTCACTCATAAAACACTGGGATTAGTCTTCAAAGCTCGGTGGCCAAGCGCACCGGAGAAGTTCATTAGTTTGTGTTGCTCCTATTTCTTCCCACAATGCAGCAATGTAGCAGCTTGAGTACAGCAATACAGACGTTCTTCCTCCTTTATCTGCAGCGGTGATAAAGGGAGGTGTTTTCCCAGAAGTCGGCCGAAACGCCCTTTGGATGCCGCTCTATTCCTAATGCTAACCCTTTTAATATTTAACCGGGATCCAATACAGGAGTAATTATTTTCCCAAACAAATTACGCCTCGGGCCCAAACCGACGCAATCTGATACACCATGGCGATACATTCTCTGTCACAAGGCGCTATTAGTCATTTTAAATTATTTATCAAGCTTGGGTGAAATAGGATTTGCTTCACACCCGCTTTATGACGAGTGCGCTGCTTCGAGAGGAGAATCTTATATTCCAAAAAGGCAATTTTTATCAAAAGCCTTCTGTGGCTCATCCTCCCCCAGAGACGTCCATATGTGAGGAGTTCGCCGAGACACAAGGTCAATAAAAGAATGATGATGCTGACGTACGTTCTGAGGAAGCAGCCCTTTCTTTGTGTATTCGAAACATGTTTGCTTTGTAAGATGATAAAACATAGCTCCATCTGATCCTTTGTGTTGATAAATGTCAGGTCGTGAACTTCCCTTACCCTTTTACTGTTTTGTTGACCCCTACATGGCGAAAAGGAATAATCCCGTACCGTTTATCTTCAAACCTTTTTTGCTGCTGCCATCGTTCAATATTTCCCTCCTAACTAAAGCGGAGCATCTTTTTATAAATGATTTGACTGATCCTATCCGGAATTGACAACCATAAATGTGAGCACAGAGTGGCGTCAATAATTGGAATCTGTAAGTCACACAGCGATGTTGCTTTATGACTTCACGGGTGCCGCTGGAAATAGCGTGGCGAGCTAAGAACAGAGCCTCGTTTAACTCAGCCATCTGCAATGAAAAATAGCAACATTTTTATAGAGCGACAACTGTCACCATGAATATGAGCCATGTTTAACTGGGCTGTCGAGCGTCTTCTGTCAAACGCGACGAGCACGTTTGAAAAGGGGAAGGGACATAAAAGCAGAGCCGACTAATGTGTTAGAATGGCAGAGAGAGGCGGGAAAATCAAGTTATTGCGTGGAGCCAGGGATGATGCCGAAAGACGAGCGAGAGAGATGGGGGGGGGGGTGGATCATCAAAGCCTCTTTTGCTCTCCATACAGGGGCCCCAGCTGGCTGGCTGAGCGACGGAGAGCTCTGCCCACTTGCCTGCCACAAATTAGCCAAACTATTTACCCTCGTATATGCACATTAGCAAATTCCTTCAATTGAGAAAACAAATGCATCTGTTTTGTTCCATTGAAAACTTCATGGGAGCCTGCATGGGCCTCTGCACACCAGGCATTCTCTGTCACAGTGGCAGTCGGTCTGAACGCACTCACGCACGCACACACACGCACACATACACACACACACAGAGCCAGCATGGAGCCAATTGCAGGTCCCTGCCGGGCCTCCCCAATCTCCCCCCAATCCTCTCCCCAGCTGGACAGCTATAGCTTGGATCAGCCCGTCCCTCCTGCCCGCTCTCTGACTGTTGCTGTTTTTCTCGGACTTCATAACTCTCCCCCTCTGTAATTGGACCGCTCTGAATTTCACCAATACCCTCACGACCTGCCCAAAAAATACGGAAATTCAGGGTCCCAAAATGAACATTTCTCTCTTTTTTTTTTTCTCTCTTCCTTTCCAGCAAGTCTCCATTGCCCTTGCTGCATATTTTCCATCCTGGTGTTAGCTTTTAAATATTCATGTAAGTGGATGGAAGAGGTGAGGAGGGGTGAGGGGAAGGTGAGGGGAGGTGGGATAGAACAAGAGGGAAGGAGGGCGGGAAGGAACCGAGGCAGCGCGCGGAGGTGGGGGCTGCCCCCCTTTCTGGAGCTCCCTGCGGAGGGATGGCGGGCATACAGGAATGGTGGAGGGCGAGGAGGGGGGGGATCAGCAGGACGCCTCATGATTTATTTAGACCTGGGGGCACCTGTGCCAGTCAGCCGCTGATGGCAGCCATCACCCTGCCAACCCACTGGTGCCTGAACCAAGAAAATAAAAGACAAACCCGTGGCAAGCGGGGAAAATTAAAATACGACTACCGCTGTGAGAAATTTCACCTGTCCAGTTAATGATTTTCAGATCCAAGCGAGGAGAAAATTCCACTGTACAGTCGAGTGTGGACATTTTAATGGCCTCCCAGTTTATGATTCTCTAAGTCAGCCTGCAGCAACTCCACAAACACCTGTACTGGGTGGAAACGAGTTCCTACTCGTGGGCTGCTGCCAGCGTCGACTAACCTGCCCAAAAGCTAAGGTGAGGAGAAATCCTATGTTTCAAATAACCCAATCAATACGGAGCAGACAGATTGCAGCCTTAGTGAGCTTAAGTGGGCGGCTCGCTGCGTTTTATCAAGGCGGCTTAATTTCCGTCAGCTTAATATCCTGGGAAATGTATGGAAATTGAACCGGGAGGGAGAACAAAGACGAGTAGCCGGGATGAAACAATGTGGTGGAACTCAGAAACCTCTGTCTTATTGTGCAGCACAAACACACACACACACACACACACACACACACACACCTGGAAAGCCTGTCAGGGTGTAACGATGAGTGTGTTCATCAGCGGGGTGGCTCGGTTGACTTTTTCCTTAAGATTTCAATAATTCCCCTTCATATTTGCCAAAGTGACTGTGGAAGGTTGGTATATGTTTCCATGCATATGCTTGACTATGGTAGTTAATTAGCTTAGCTGCTACATGTCTCCTGCCTGCTCTGTGGAGACACATGGAAGGGCTGCCCGGAGGCAAATTATAAATGAGAAACAGGTTATTAGGATTCTGTCATGCATACTAAGGTGTTATGACTGTCACAAAAAGCCCAGTAGTGATACAGGGAGTAGTAATTATCATTTTTAGGGGCCTTTCTTTCAGACCTCCTGAT
Source organism: Diplodus sargus (assembly GCA_903131615.1). Lineage (NCBI taxonomy): Eukaryota > Metazoa > Chordata > Actinopteri > Spariformes > Sparidae > Diplodus > Diplodus sargus. The sequence goes on from CAEMYA010000008.1 coordinate 3,681,057, forward strand.
AATAGGCAATGATTTCAGCATCTACAGTCAACAACAACAGGACGGCCGCGGCCCTGGGTGGCCGAGAGCAACAACGGCACCAACCAGAAAGTCAGCAGAAAAGTAACAACATGCCACAGCACCCAGTCAGGCTAATGGAAGCTCATCTGCATTAGTAATAATCTGCCAATGCTCGGGGGGGAAAGAGAGCGCTGTTCTGTTCCAGGTTCTGGCAAAAGTATGCAAAACAACAGCCTCCATCGCTCTGCCCTCTTCTCCCCCCATTGTCCTTCGCGTTCACGACACTTTCGCAAGAACCCTCACGCAAAACAACACCTGCGCTATTAACGCCGCCACCGAGCAGATCTGCCTTTCCGTCTGCCTCTCCCGGCTCCTCTGTAGCAACCTGATCCCGCCGATGCACCTACCCCGCTCTCCCTCTCTCGCGCATACACACGCTTACACACACGCTTCACAGAACAGTAACTAATAGCAACCTCATTCATTAAAAACAGCCCTTGATGTTTTGCACGGAGGCAGGGTAAATGTGCTGGAACGCCTGCCCTGTCTGTCTGGTTGTGCAACGCTAACAACAGATAGGGAGACAGATAGACAGGCGGGGCAGGGGGCTCGTCTTACGCCCCAGCCAAGAAGTAACTGCACCACCCCCTGATGGATACATATTTCATCTTTTATTAAGGCTCGGACGCGAGCCCGGTGGTGTCAGAGATCCTACCGTAGCATCAGCTGCCCGTCTTTACTGCCAACATGAGAAAAGATGCCAGCTTTAAAAAGTAGAAAATGCAGAGAACGCAACAATATGGGCTTTTTGCAAAAGTTTCCGTCTGGATGCATTAAGATCGCTTCTGCCAGAGGCCTTTCAGTTCACACTGAGAGCTGAGGGAATACACAGACACTGGCCTCTTCAGATCACTGGTGTCGTCAACAAGCCTCAGTCCTCCCTCTCAGATGCTGTCGGCTCGTTCTCCCCTCCACCACAGTGTCTAATCGGCTAACTCTTCAGGCTCGGCTGCTGTAGTGTATGTACCGTATAGGTTGCTCATGCATGTAAGCCTGTGATGTGTGCATGTTAAATAAAAGGTACAAGCTGGCAGGTGCGAGCGCGTGTGCGAGCGCGTGCGCGAGCGCAGCTTCAGGCTTCCAGGCTGTTAATATTGAGATGCTTAATTACTAGAGGAAATTGCTCCGTCTCTGTTGCTCCGTCACAGCCGCTGTAAATCTGCCACGTGAGAGATTCTTTCTGCGTGCGCACAGAGAGGGCGGGGCATGCTTGGAAATAAATATGGAAAATCAAGGCAAAAAATGACTTTGCAGCTGCTCCGAGTGGTCACACTCAAAGGTGGGGTGAGAAAGAGAAGGGGCGCGGCACGGTCATTAATTATTTAAGTGTCGGGACACTTTCAGACTGTCTCTCCTGGACGCCGTTCATAGCGATGCACTTGTTTGTACACATAGACAGTAAAAATGAACTGGGTTTCAGACACTGTGTGACATCATTTGACCCCTGAAATGTATGCCTAGACTATGCCTAGAGGAGCGCATACAGAGGGTGGTTCTGTGGTCTAGCGGTACTGTACTGAGTCATGCAGATATTTTGGGTTGTATTTGCTAAGTTTTTTTTATTTGTCTCCCAGATTGCCGCCTCCACCCTTGTGCAAAATATAAAAAAGCAATCAGAGCAATTAAATATTCATCAGAAACAGTGTTGGTACTCTGGATAGCCCACATATCGTGTCAAAAGTTTTCTTGCTCTCTAGAAAGAAAGCAGTTGACTGTTGGGAAGGATTATCTAAGGGCAACAGCACAGCAGGGACCACGCACCAAATTCAGTTAATCTGCAATGCATCCCAATAACCCTCATCATGGCTGCATGTACTGCTAAATAACTATTTGATATTTACATGAGCCCAACCGTTAAGTAGCCAGTAGCACTGGTTTAGGTTCAGGTTTCAAATTTGGGAACAGCAGCTCGCGATAGAGGAGATGAAAATGTATTTGGCCTGAACAAAGATCTTCTCCAGGACGGCTCCCAGACAAAAGTGATACTTGTATGTATGAATATGTAAGTATCACATAGCGAATGACAGACTTAATCCTGCACAAGCGTTGCTATGGTTACTATGACTGACAGGCTCGTCAGCGCGAGACCTACAAAAAAAAAAAGACTCATTAAAATCCAACACCTTGCTCTAAACTCACTTTTGACCCTATTTTTCACTGATAACGCTACATTTTACACAACAAAATCATGTGGAAGCAAGCAGGAGGAGCGCAAGTTAGCTGTTAGCGATAAGCAGCCGGTGCCAAACAAGAAGCAATTAGCTCACTGTTCGGCTAAGGGAGCTAACAACTTAGGCAGCTAATAGAGCTAGCAGCTTAACATAAAGCAGGATTGAAAGTTTCTGTTCAGGGGAACGACGCGTTCAACAGTGAACTGCAGTTTATCGTGGCGACACAACCAGTTTTCACGTTAACTAAATAAATGTAGACGAGTACTTCAGCTGCTTTGGATGCTAATTCTTTTCGCCAAGAACTCTATATGATAATCATCATCAAAAACACATAAAACATTTTTGAATTTTGAGAAAGTTTGTGTTCACCACAGGAGGGTTCAAACTACTTTTTTAGGTGGTTCTGGGACAGTTGCGGCCGAGTTGGTCTGAGAGTTGCGGCTCTTCGGCTTCAGTTTCGTGCCTGTGCAGATTCCTTGTGGATATACATAGAGCCGTGGAAGCAATGCATGCACTCCAAAATCCTCCACAAAAATGACCTCTGCACGGTACAGCAGGCAGTCGTGTAGGATGAGAGGAACCCTTTCACCACCCTGAGATCAACGGCAGCCACCACAAGGCTGACTCCCGCCAGCTGCACCGCCTCAGGAAACTCTGCATAAACTTAAACAACGTCTCGCTGCATTCCACCCATCTCATGGCCTTTACCCGATGAGATAAATAGGACAAACAAGCCCAAGTGGGACAAGACAATAATCCCTTTATCTGGCACAGAGTAAGCCTGACTAGCCAGCTTACCTGTTACATCATTAGTAACAGGCAAGAGGGGAAGAGGAGGGAACGAAATGAGACGAGGGTAGCAGAAGGAGGAAGAGGGTTAGGTCACAAGTCGATGTAACAAGGACATAAATACTACACAGTAATCAAGGACGGGGACGCAGAAATCTTAAGCTAATAATCCATTCAAAAAAATAATAGGGAGGCTGTATCTAAGCAGCGAGTGTGGAAGTGCTACAGACAGGCATATTTGACAAGGACAGATGAGCTCAGCTACATGAGCCTGTATTCGCTAAGCGCTGAAGCGAAGTTGAAACTCTAAGCACCCCGAGAGCTGTTCTTGCAAATCGCACATCACTTGTTTACCTTGACTGCCGGTGTTTTATTTGCATGAGTCAACCTTGTGGAAAATCCATAAGTCATTTGCAAGGCCCTTACAGCACATGCAACATCACCGGCATATGTTAACGGTGACAATCCAAAGTGCAAAACGGGCCACGTGTGTGTGTGTGAGAGAGGGGCACGAAGGTCCCGCCGAATAGGTGTAAGCAAAAAGCGTGCAACGGTTGGCTCATGCGGGTTTGAAATCACCCTTTCTTCCGGTCTCACGTATATGCAAGAAGAGGAAAAGATAAAAGACAAACATGTCGCTCTCTCCCGTTTAGTATCATCGCCGCCTTGGTTATGATACCTCATAAATCCGGAGCAGGGCTTGTCAAGCAAAATAAAACTCGAGCACTCAAAGGCAAGATGGAGCTATTTCATTCGACAGGAATCAAAGCAAGACGACAGCGGGATGTTTTTTTGCTATTATGGAGGATATCGAGTATCACGTAGCCAGCAGGTCGGCGCTGGCAAATCCCACCTGTATGTAATCTCTCCCCCTGTACAGGTAGCGTCTGCGCAACAGAAACAGAAACTATCCAGCTATCTTCTCATCTGAAATCATCAAAGACGGTTTGATGTTCTCCTCTAAGCTTTTGAACTCACCATGAACCCTACCCGCAGCCCAAGTTTGTTTGCTGCCCAAACTGCATGCGATGCTAGGGCGCCCGTAGTGCTCCTCTCCCATGAGCTCACTCTTTTGAGTTGAGTTGTAAGACTTGCCTCATTCTTCAAAAACGAGTCCCGGTAAAGCACAAGCACACGCTCTCCTTGTTGACACACTGTGAGTGCATGACATTATGCAGTGCAGAAAACCCTGTGACACACACGATCACACACACGGGAACACACACAAACACACACACATGCAAAAGCACGCACACACACGACACTCCCAATGCCTCAAACCAGGGTCACCAAGTCCCTGGTCTAGGTTTTGGTGACTGTAGGGTAATTTTCTGGTCAATGTCAGCCTTTCTTTCCTCTCCTCTGCTGCCAAGAGGAAATGAAGGGATGATCTCTGCGCTCTCCTCCACTCGTCACTCCCCGAGAAAACAAACAGGAACATTTTATGGCCTGCTTGTTGACCTACGGCCCAGGAGCAACAACAACAGGCCTCTAGCGGTGTTTGCCTCAGGATGAGCTACTTACACTGATATAACTGCCCTGCTGACGTGTGCGCTCCAACTCCCAGACAGGGATCTCAATATACTTTAGGGTTTCGAGACAATTTCTAAAATACAGTTCAATAAATGCCCCAGCTCGGATTAAATAATAAAGGTGTCAGATGTGATAAAAGATGATCAGGATCTGAGGATTCTTGAGCAGTTTGAACCGTTACTGCTCACTCTCCCGTCAGCCTCGACACCTTCCTGTTTCAACAGGAAACCACGGGCTCCAGTAAAGCATATTAGAAAGACAGATGATAAACTGTAACGATTAACAAAACCAAACCCTTCTATCAACAGAACCCCTTAAATGGAAAACACAAACTCCTACCGGCAGAATCTGACGCAGGCATGTACGTATATGTGCGCGTGGGCGTGTGTGTTTACGCGTGTGGTACAATACACACACACCTGCTCTTCCCTCAGCGGCCCAGCCTCGCATAACCCCCCCCCCCCCCTCCAGTACCAGGCATGAGCCCCAAACAAAGCTCCTCTCTGTACGGACATGGACACTGTTTGATTCCTCACACATTACACCCCCCCCCGCCAAACGCTGCCTCTGCTGAAACCTAAACACAGTGTTTGCTGCAGAGGAAAAAAAAGACTGTTTAAGAAGTACCGGGAGACGAAAGAAAGGCCTTCCCAGAGACGGAGGCTCATCTGGTTCTAATGCAGGGCCCGCTGGTGTGGATTACAGGCACATATTACAGAAGAACTCGGGCTGACCCCTCATCTCTATCCCGGGGGAAATGGGAGCCAGCCATGGTGATGGGGGGCTGAGGGTACAGGGGCCTGGGGGAGCAGAGGGGTGAATAGAAGCCTGTGGGCAGGCTGCCACCCCACATGATTGGTGCCTTACTTGAATGAGGCAGTTTCTCTGAGATCTTTTCAATAAAACTCTATTGAACAACAGAACGAAGAAAAAAACAACTGCTTCCCTTAAAACTCTCAGTGACACTAACAAACGTGTCATCGCGTTGAAATATTTCCTGCGGTCTGCTGGTGTCTACACCAGAGCTTCATCAAGTTGTCAGGCCTTTGATAATCTTCAAAGTGACACTCAAACTTGTGTAATGCTCGCTTTATCACATCAACCACGATAATCAGCAGGCCTCTCTAGGCCTATTTACCCTCCTGTCCCACATCAGAATGGGGGGTTAACTACAGGGTTAAACAAGACAACAGGAAAGGCGGAATTGGAGCGAAGAGAGAGGGCTTCAGCAGCTGCTTTTAAAGCTGGCAGCAAATGTGGGTGTTTGGCCAAATAATCAGCTCGACCGGGAAAACATTCCGATAGAAGCAGGGATAAATTAAACAAGATGCAGAGCGCACAATGATCATCCAAACAGGAACAAGCAGAGGCACATATCTCTCTCTCTCTCTCTCTTTGTGCCATTTCCTCTTTGCACTTCCAGTTTTACATAAAATGCCTAAATCAAGTTCTTCATAACAACCTCACAGCAATTATTTCAAAGTTGCAGCTCTTACCTGTAGTATCTGGACTGTAGATAAGTGGAGCAGACTGCTTTGGACACATGGCTGGCTGAGCCAAAGTCAATGACTTTGACCCTGTAGGGCTGTCGAGACGGGTCCACCAGCATGATGTTCTCTGGCTTCAGGTCAGCGTGGATCAGACCCAGACTCTTCAGTTTCATTAGCGCTGTGGCCACTTGCTGCAGCACGGGTCTGATGTATTTGAGTGGCAGAGGGCTGAACTTGTTCTGCTTGAGGAAGTCGTACAGGTTCTGCTCCAGCATCTCAAATACCAGGCACGTGTGGTTCTTGTGCTGGAAGCACTCGTAGGCCCTAACAAAGTTGTAGTCGTCCGCACTCTCAGTGCTGAGCCGCGCCAGGATGCTGACCTCGATCTGACCCTGCCGCGCGTACGACGGGTGGTTTTTCAAGATCTTGATCGCCACAATCTCGTTGGTGCCCCTCTTCCAGCATTTAACCACCTGTCCAAAGGTCCCTCGCCCTAAGAATTCCAGCACTTCGTAGGTGTTGGTCATGGAGCAGAGCACCTCGTGTTGCACCAGCTGGTAGTCCCCCTCACTGTTGGAGCCACTGTTCTTGGACGTCGCCGTGGAGGTGGCGGTGGCCACCGTGGCCACCGTGGCCCCGCTGGCCGCTCCGTTCTGGATCATCGGTGGGCCGTGCTCCTCAATGATCTGCACACTGCTGTTGTTGTCAAGCTCCTCGCTCTTGCGTTTAAGCCCACATCGCTGGTAGGTATCCAGGAGACTGACCGTGCTGCGGCGCGTCAGGTTGTGAACGCCGACCCCGCCACCCAAACCGCTGCCGCCGCCGCCGCCACCTCCACCGCCGCTGCTGTTGCTGTTGCTGCCTCCACCCCCGCTGCCCAGCAGAGACCCCACAGCCCCCGAAGTGCTGCTGGCTGAGGCGACCACGATGTGGCCCGCGCTGGCTGGGAAGATGAGTGCCTGCTCGTAGGGCAGGGTGGAGCTGGCGACCTGCAGGGAGCTGTTGATGCCTAGGGGGCCACTGGCGGCCGACAAGTTCTTGCTGCTGTTGTGGCTGTAGACTTTGCTGTGTGTGCCGTACCCTGTCATATCCCAGTTGCAACTCTGCTCCACCTTCAGTTTCTTCACGCTAAAGAAGGCACTTGATTGGAGAGTGTGAGGGGAGAACACTTGCACTTGCGAGGCCATACCTGTGACAAGAGGGGCACAGAGGGGAGGAGCAAAGAGGACAGGAGGGGAATGAAAGGGAGAGGTTAGGAAACTGAGAGTGTCTGAAACACGAGCGGTAGCCAGAAGCTTTAAATAAAGACAGCTCGGGTCAGAGCAGGTCATTAAAACATGAAGCATATAGGCTGATGCATCAGCATGCTAACCTCTTGAACTCTTTGACATCAATGTAAAGCAACAAGCATCAAATAACCTTCAAAATGTCATTTAGGATTTGTTGCTTCGGCATTAAGTCGTACCATCACTACTCATATTCTTTTTCATAAAACGTCAAGGACTTTGTTATCAAAACTGGTGGGAAAGGGATTGTTTTTTCAATTCAGTGTAATGACATCTTTATATAACATAAATAAAGTCTGAATGTTTAGCAGAAAGATAAGCCGCTTTAGATTGAGTCGTGCTCGTGCGAACCCCCGGTTCACGCAGAGGAAATGCCATTTCCCTCCGTTCCCATCTGCAGCAAAGTAAATAGGCTGAGTGAATACTAAAAGAATACCCTTTCATGGGACACTCCACAGAGACAGCAGAGCAACACAAAACCATATACAAAAACAGGACCAAAAAAAAAAAAACGTCTCCAGGAATGATCGCAATTTCCTTCCCCACTACACAACCCAGCCCTTGCATTTATTGGTACACAATTACTCAGCTTAGGGAAGGTGGTGGAAGAAATGTTTGCTCATGCAACTATGAGAACAGGAGAGGGGCACTGAACTCCCTCTCAACTACTGCTCCCGAAGACAACAAAACAAAAGCAAAACTGCAGCGAGGCTGTGCTCTGAACTCCTGGGAACAAGCTGCCTCAGAATAAGCAAAAGCTTCTCCAAGCAAACAACTGCCCAAAAATAGTCCCTTTCTTTATCTCTCTCTCATTGCAAACAGGCTTGTTTGTAACACTGCACTGATTATTACAGGAAGATTATTTGAGACCTGCCGTAACGCTACGTTGAAACAGTTTCCAGTAAAAGCCCAAATTAGTTTTCTACTAACAAACTAAGAGCTTCCACCTGGCCGTACCAGTGCCCACGCAATTAGGGCCTCGCCGTTGATCGACCGATGCGTGAATCAAAGAATGTTTCAGTCACTGCTCCCTCGCGCACGGACACCAACACAATCAGCGCATGCAAACACCCCTTAAAGTTTGTTTGCTGCTGGGAAAAAAAAATTGCTGCTTTTGTGCGTTTTATGGACGTCTTGAAAGCTGGGAAGTGTTGCTCTGTTCAAACATAATTAGAGGCCCATTTCCCGCCAAGATGGGAGGACCTCCATAATTGTGGGCTCTATTCTGCAGACAGAAAGCAGAGAGGAGGGGATACTTTGTCATTATTAGCCCTTTGAGTGGCGATGATGATTAATTCAGTGAGAAGTTGGCAGCTCTCCACTACACTTTGCTTCATTTGTCTTTTTTAACACCACTAACCTCACGTCCCCCTCTTTTTTTTTGAGTGTGTGTTTTTTTTTTTTAGCTTCTCTTTGGCCTTGCCTGGACTTACTGCGTGGTCATCTGGTCTTAGCCCTAATGCTGCAGGATTGAAGCTGCAGCGCACATTAGAGGGCTCACTGTAAGCTTTGCGGGTGTTTAGCTGATGTAGCATAGCACCTCCATGCCTCTTTTAATGTGTATTTAAGCTTCAGCCATGATATCTGTATACATTCCCTGAATGATAATTAAAATCAGTCTTTTTTTCTTTTTTTCTTTACGCACTTCACGTCCAGTCCTGTAGGTATGGCCAGTCCAGAGAGGTAATGAAGATCGTCCGCTAGGCTATTAGGGGCAAGGCCCTCTGCTAATCACATAAGCCCTGAAGGCCAGATGTCACTCCTTGGATTACCAATTCCTGTGCCTGGACTTTACGCTAAAAATAATTTGAATGATGGGTTGCGTCACAGAGTGCCGTCAACAGTGTGTGACTGAGAGCCTGACAGTGTAATCACAGGCACAGACTGATGGACAGAAAGATGGATGGACAGACACTGGGCCGGCTTGTTCCTCCTATGGAAAATTCCAGCATTACATATCTGCCAGCGTGATTATGGATAGCTCGGGGTTTTACAAGGCCAGATTGAGGCTATGGCTGCTCTCTGCATTAGCATCACATGAATTATTTCAACCCCTGATTTTAGTCACTCATTGACTCTCAGTCAGTTTTAACACTGTGGTCAAAGGGTTCACTTGACATTGCCTACACGGTGCAATGAACTCAGGGCCACATGTTTCCCTTAAAAGCCTCAAGAATATAACTGACAAAAAAATGCCACAAAACTCCGTACAAACAGCGTTTAGAGCCCTGTGCCGAACGCAAATAAGTATTTCAACGGGCCAAAAGTAAGAGGTCAAATGGCTGGAACGTTATCTCATGACAACACACACAAGCAACAATGTGACCAATTATACTTTGTTGGGAAAGCGGCTCTGGTCCTCATGAATCACTCCTCGCCCAAACTGAAGTTCAAACATATTTATGATCTAGAATCTGCACAACCGAGGCCTCTATATGGTTAATAGGAAGAAAAAAAATACACACAGTGCAGAAAAAGACCTTCCCTTGAAAATGTGCCGTTGAAGTTTATTTGAATATTTGAACTCAATGCCAAGTGCAAAACTGTAAAGGTCCATTGTTGCACATTTACAATGTTGGAATGCCTTCAGTAGCCAAGGCTTTCCATTTACCATACCTAAAGGAACGCTGTGTGTGTGTATGCGGGACCACATACTGCAATTAAGCATGCCAGAGAGGCATTTTTCCACTGTTTAGAGGCAGCATGTTAAAATGGTAGTAGTCAATGTTTTCAGAGAGATTACTTCCCTGTCAGGGGTTTGTTAATCTTCTTTTTGGGAGGATCAGGGCCGTTCTGCATGCCATGCAAGGGTGAGAGACGGACTGAAAGGGAGGGAAGGAGAATAGAGCGTGGACACGAGTGGCCCTCACATTCTCGCCCGTGACCTGCTTCTGTTTGCTCTCTTTTATTAAAGCCGTCATTTATTCTCTTGCTGACAACATGACAGAGAGTATTGATGAGGACGCCTTTAGACACCACCAAACCTGCCAGGCGGCCCTTTGTAATTGCAAATAGCCTTTTGATATAAACCTGCTTATCGCTTGGCTTATTAACGCTTGTCCTCAAAGTTCTGTGCTTTTATACAAATCATAATTTAAAACGATTTACGGTTGGCATTAGAGCCCCGTTTGACCGATATTAACGATGATGTGCACCAATGTGAAACCTTCAAAAAAATGTTTATATTTTACTTCCAAACATCTGTTTCAGCAGCGCCCCCAAAAATCAGTTGGGCAACAAAATTCATCAAAACAGTTTCTATATATATGCCAGTCATCACCTGGAAAACTATTCAGAGACAGCGGTCAGGTCTGTCTGGTCGATGTCCCCTGGCCCAGATATATTTGGACTACTTCCTGGAGCCTAATGGCTACCGACAGCAATGGAGCCGCTCTGATGACCCCGTATCTTAACTGGACATCCCAGCGTCTGCAGCACTGGCCGGTGTGTGGGGTTGAGCCAAATGACTGGCTAATAATGACCCGACTTCTGACTGTCTAGACGAAGCATTATCTCACCCCTCGCTGCTGTTTTCATGTGGATTCCAGGGCACAGCCTGCAGCAGCTTCATCCCTTTTCGGAACATAAGGAAAGATCAAGATAATGTGTCTTAGTACTGGAAGTTTATCGGGCCACCAGGTCAGCTTCTTCTTCCCTCATTTGACATTTTGTTGACGGTGGTGGAAAGTGCTGTCTATCACGTTACCCTAAACACGTTAACCTAAACCCATCAAATCATTCAGTGAGCCGCTGTTCTCTGTAATATGGAAGCATCTGTGTTTTCTCCTTCATTCCTTTAAAGACCTATAGAACAACATTTGGGCACCTGACTCTCCTGCTAATTGCTTCTCCTCCCCTAGTCTAGCAGTCAACATCAAGTGTCATACATGACTTGGTTCAGGAGAACCTTAAGTTTCAGCATGCCTCAATTCATGTCTCAAAATCTTAAATTGATATTGTCTGAGAATGTCTGACCTTTCCTGAGCAAATTACAGCCATTTATTTTAATATTATCCGAGGTGTTTTTCCAGTGAAAAACAGATCTAATCCTATATTTCACTTTCCCCGACCATATAAATGCATCTAAAAAGAACGATAGGAGGGTTATTACATCACAACAGAGAAGGCTGGAGCAAAAATACAATTTTCAGAGATATATATTATCCCTTGAGCGTGAAGAACAAAAGTATCTTCATACGACTCTTCACAGCCGGCCAAGAGGAGGAAACCACATGGGTTGCCTTGACGAATCGATGCTGCAGGATGTGATGGCACAATCCCGTTCACTACGAAGCCCCTGAATACCCAAACAAGACGTGTGGTACCAATGGAAAGCTGAGAAACGCCACCTTACATGGGGTTTTAAAGCACAAGGACAGGAATAGTGAAAAATAAAAAAAAATCTTGGATCTTTGAGTGTTAATTGATATCTCCAGGTTTCAGCCATCAGCACAGGCATCTTTAGTTTGAGTGATGCTACAGCCAGATGAACACCTGTAGTGGGAACACTGGCAGAGACTTTGGGGTTAAACCGACCAGTAAACGCACCACAGAGGAGGAACATATTGTCCATACAGAGCGGCCTAGCTTCGTGTTCCTGCCTCCTGCCTGAGCTCTGCCCTCAGTGGGGGAGCTACAGCTTGACACCGCATATCTCTCCCTCTCCCTCACACCCGTGGCCACTATTGACTACCCTGTCTGCTTTTTTAGCTCTCTCATCTCTGCTTATTTATAGAATAATGCATCAGACAAGCTCGGGGGGAGATACTGTCACGCAGGCTGCTGCTCCATCAGCCATTACGCTCATCCTGACCACGGTATCTGACCGTTTGGGATCGCAGCGACATCGCTTCCAAACGCTGGAAAGAAGGGGACAAATATCCAGCATCCAACATCACGCATATTGACAGCTGTGTCACAGACACTCACAGGACCTTCTTCGTGGCTTGCAAATCAGCAACGCGCCGGCTGTAAATGTGACACTCCCTCAACACCCCCCCTTCCTGGAAGCAAACAGCCAAAGATACAAAATGTTGTGTCGGCTGCGAGATAACACGTTTGGTCAGCACTTGTTCAAACGCACATGCAGACACATGAGCAGGACCAGACACACATGAGGGCGACTGATGTGAAACACAACTCCGGATAAGTTCAAGCTGAAATATTAACACTCCTAATCTAAAGCAAAGGCTGGTCCGCACAAGGTAACCGTCAGCAGATAAGGGGGCTGCCAGTCACGCTGTAAAGTGCGCTCATAAAAAGGGCTGGTGTGAGAAAACACATTTGGCTTGTTTGTACTGCCAGGTCAGCCTAGCGAGGCTGAAGGGACACAGAACGGAGGAGAGGAGCAGAGGGGCTGGAGTCCAGCTGGATCTTTATTAATCAAATCACGAGTGACCGAGGGAGGGCCGAGTGACCAAGTGTACAAAGAGGCACAGCAGCGACCAACTTCCTCCCAGAAGAAAGAAAGAAAGAAAGAAAGAAAGAAAGAACGAAAGAACGAAAGCAAAGAAAGAGGCCTTGCATGCAGAAGTAAGACACTGAATGTGGGACAGATAAGAAACTATATTTGCTCCGTGTGGCGGCATAAAATAAGGAGGAGGGGAGCGAAACGTGCCCGACCATAAACTAATGCCACCTGTTAACTCACGGCTTGGCTGCACTACCGCTGACTTCCACCGTACGCGCCGAGCCGTGCCGCTGGCAGCGCGGGGCCACGCAGGGACATGGGTGTACCTGATAAGCAGCCGTTCTCCAGAAAGCTTATCATTTACGCGCAGCGAGAAACGCCCCGCCACGCCACACTTCCTCTTATGTCATTAGCATCAACAATGACAGCTGGACACAATGTACCGTAATGAGATCAACATATGAGAACTGCAGGCAAGAAGCAGAAAACAATGCAGGGGGAAGCGGGGTGGGGGCGGCGAGGCGCGCACAGATGAGTAAAATCATGTGGGAGAAAGACACTGTACAGTACAATGGTAAATTGATTAGAGAGGGGCCAGCGCCGTATGGATGCTGTTGCGTGCCGACCGCGCTGCCCTATAGTCGGCAGAGTATGGAAGTGTAGGGAGGACAAAAGCCAGCGATATGCAAAGACAAAACACCAGCGGCGCCGATGACACACACGCCTGCTTACGCAAGCTGAAGGAGAAGCCGTGTTCCTGTTAGCTATCAACATGGTAGTCATTATTCATCCTGATGTTCAACAAAAGGCCAAGAGGAGAGCGAGGCTTGCAAAGGAACCTTTGAGAGACGGATGGACCCCTTAATTCTATTTCTAAAGGGTCTTCCTGGACACGCAGATTGAATTATATTGTCAGACGAAAACAGTCAATTGACAGAGAAGAAAAGCAAACCAAAAAAAGGAACGTAAGAAATGTTTTTCATTTAGCATGCATGTCTTGTATATTCTGAACAGGTATTTACTTTGTGAAGATTAGAACTGTATTAACATGCAAAGTGTTAAGTGAGTATTACTGGGATATTAGCACTACTTGAGGTTATTAAACTAATGATTTCAACCCTGCAGAGTAAGAATGAGAGAGTCAAACAGGGACAGTTGGAGGGAGTGCTGCCTTGGCCAGGCTGCGTCATCGCTCCACCCTGCCACCCTGCCCTGTCCCGCGGAGCAGACACCTTTGACTCCGGTTTCGGGTGTGCTCTCGAGCTCAGGAGTCAAAGTCTGCTGCTGCGCTAATATCCAACAGCTGCAATAATGCCTGTCCTGCTCGCTGCACCCATCTCCGCCAACAAGGATGCACTGAGCGCCAGAGGCGCAGCTCCCTGCATGTGTGCACAACGTGCGAGACGCCACGCGTGTTTGTCTGTGCGTCTGGCTTGGCTTTCGGTGCTTCTTAAAACCTTCCTGAACCATCTGTCAAACCTCTAGCATCCTAGCTATGTGTTAATGACAAGCATGGACGCAACACACCAAACACAACGCACACCTAGAGGGATTAATCGGGCGCCCCACCCCTTTCGAAACCCTTCACTGAACCCACACAAGAGAGGAACCAGTCGAACCTGACCGGGCACCAGAGGACCAATCACACAAGCGCACGATCAACGCTTCCCGTATTTACAAAACACAGCTCGGTTCAAGCTGATATGATAGAGATACCCAGCTTGAATTAAAAAAAACTCAACAGAGGAGGAACAAGTTATTTGTGAAATAGATGTGAACGAAAGTGCTTTGCAGATCTCATCATCATTTTGCATTGCTGCAGCTGGTGCGAAACTTCCAAGAGCTGGCCGTTACTTTCAGCTCTCAGTCGCTCACAGGTCCTCGACTTGAAACCAGGATGGCGGAGGGTGCTTTTGATGCCGGCGCTTGAAACCCACTTTTTACTGCCTCAAACACGGCAGACACAGGAAGAAACAAAACCTCTGCCCATCTACACATCAGAGCTCTTTATAACCCCTCCACATGTGGTCGGCCTGCTGCTCCCTCGTCTCCCCCGGTATATCCTACCAACCTCCCCTCCCATGCTCTCTGGATGGTGCACATGCCTCCCCAGGCGACAAGATTGTGTGATATTTCAGCAGGGGGTGCGAGGCTGCTGCTCGGGGCCTATTAAGGCCGCAGATCAAACTCATTTTTTTTTTTCTCCCCCTCTAAAATTCCTCAACGTGCACACCTGCCTTCATGCCGCGGGATCCATATGAACGCCCAATAAATTGTTTTAATCTCGTAATCTCCCTTCATCTTCTTCTCTTTAACCCTCTCTCCCTCCGCCGCCTCCCTCATCCTCTCTGTCTTTGACAAAGTAAGGAGGCCCACCGCCGCCACGCTATATATTCAAACAGCCTTTTAAAAGATTACGGCGCGCGCGCACACACACACACAGACACAAACACGTGCTCACATACCAATTTAGCAAAAGCATATGTGTCCTTAATCCGACTGACAGTGTCTCGTAAACATGGCTGTTGAGTCTTTCTGGCCACAGGGCTGAAGAAATAAATATGGCTGGCCAACTCAGCCCTCTGCGTCTGATTCAGCGTGAAAATCATGGCTTTAGCAGATTATATTTACAGTGTCCTGACAGTCGCAAATAGCAAAACCAGGCAGGAAACGGCTCCTCTGACCATCGGTTTTTAACACCCACATGCTGGGCGGCCGTGCACACATTTTTGAATTAGCCTGCATAAACACCTTCAAAAGGAGCACAAGAGTTGTTGCTTTTACAATTATAACCATTATGACATACTTTGTTTGGTTAATTACACGAGCAAGAAATAGCAAATTACACGAAACAAGATCCATGTAAGAGAATTTGCCAGTTTGCGTTTGGTCCTGTGGTGGTGGAGGACTTATTTCTGAACCCCCAGTTCAGGATAGTAGCTGAGAGGGATTTTAACAGATGGAAAAGATGAGCTGTGGGAAGCCAGTAAATAATGATTCATCGTACTGTAAGATGCTCGACTGTGAGTAAAGATAGAAATGCTCGTCGTGTGTTCGACTAGCTGATGTAATTTTTTTTTCTGGCCGGGCTATTAAAGCATTGAAAGGATCTGAATGAGGTCCCTGTTATGGATGCCATTTAACGCTGCCATGTTTGTGCCCAAATGTCTTTAAGTTTAAGGCTCAACGGTCGCAGAGCTCCTCCTCCGTCTCACAGAGGCCTAATGAGGTAAAAACAACCCGCCTGCCATGAGCAGCTCTGGAGCAGTGGAGGAAAGAGAACAGGTCCTCCGCCGCTAAAGGTCATTTTCTGGCCTTTGTCCGGGCCAGCTTCTCTAAAAGTGATGGAGGGGCGGGAGCTTGTTGGTGTGTGTTAGCAGCTGCCGGGCTCTGTCAGGGGATCTGAAGAGACGGGCGCCTCACCGGACAGCGCTGATCCCAGATGTAAGACAGGTTAAAGGAGAGGAGCGGGGTGAGACCCACAACCCCCAACACACCGCCAACACTGAAATCCCTCTAAGTCCAGTGACCCCCCCCTCTACTCCACTCCACTCCTTAACCAACTGCCAACCCCCCACCTCCCCAAGCGCCCCTGACCTCAGGCAGTGCCCCGGATCCCCGCAGGCCCCCAGAAGAGGGTATTCATCTCCTCACCCCAGCTCCACTGCCTCCCTCCCTCCATTTTCTACCTTACTTCTTGGATCTTTGTCACTCCCAATCTCTCTGCCATTCTGCCTCTCACTCTCTGTCTCTCAGGCTGAATGAAGGGGTCAGTTCAAAAGGCTGCCAGGCAGAGAGCTGCCGGCTGGTCATGATGTGCCTGAGGCTTTGAAGTGAGGAGTGGATCTAAAAGGTGTGCAGCGTGATTTGTGCGCTGCAATATAGCCAGAAACATAAACAGGTGCTGCCATCGCTCTTCTTTATAGTTGAGTTTACCACTGATGCATGCTTTATAATAATATACACTTCCAAATGGATAAATGTTGCAATTGTTTCTGTTATGTGACCACAAATATGTGTCAAAGATAAGCATAAAGTTTTTTATTGTAAATCTACTAAAATACAGCACTGTCTTCCCTCTCTGTTTGAAAGCAAGTCTCCTCTGATTGGTCAGCTCACACATGCCCGAGCCAACACCCACACAGCAGTCACTTCCAACGTGCCAAACTAGCCACTAGGTATAAATCATTCAAACGCGTGACATGGTGACGGAGTGCGATGTCACAGAATTAAAGGCAGGACAACTGACGAGGTGTTTCAGGAGCGGTGTTTTCTGTGCGAGAGAGGAGCTTCTCTTGGTGCTGACTTTTACCTCTTCAACTCTCGAGAGCTTTCACATGCACAAGAACTATATATAACAAAATAAAAAAAAAAGCATAATAGGGCTCCTTTAAAAAAAAAAAGTTCAAACTGCCTTCAAACAGCCATAACAATTCATTTATGCTGCAACTGAACGTTACTCAATGACTACAGAAGAGTTCAAGGAGCTGTGGGGAAATATGTCTTACAGTTAGGACTTTCCTCATGTCAGCACTGGAGCGGTATTAGAGGAGCCACAGGATTGTCTAATTGAATCAATGACTTTTTAACTTCTCTGCCTCTCAACATTATCCCGTAAAAAGCTCATAAAAGCAGCCTTAAGCGGCAACACGGAGATCATTTTCTGACTTGGTGCCGAAAACTATCAGACTGAATCAAAACAAGCATCCGCACGCTCAAATCAGTGCAAAAATCTTTCTGCATAATCCTTAAAAACCTCAGCGATTTCTATCGGCACATCTTGTCACTTCCACCTCTCGCTCCTTCTGATGTGTGACTTGTGCTTTTACTGTTTTGTGGGACCCATTTTTCACAGGTAATACTTGAGAGGATCCCCGATCTGAACCGAATTAAGAATAAAGAGGCATCACTTGAGAGGGAGAGGTGCCTATATCTGTGACAGTCACATTTTGTTTCCATTTCTGGTTTCATCGCAGCCCGCTTTCACGGTAATAGAATAACGGGAATCGTGCAGCATTTATGGAAAAAGAGAGAAAAGTGGTTGAAACTGATTAAATAAGAAGATGAGAAGTGGAGGATGGTTGTATGTGCAAATGAATGTGAGTGCAAACATGGCTCCAAAAAAAGCGAGCCGAGGAGAAGGAAGGGGCTAAAGCTGCTCATTTCCATGCCTGTTGACTCTTTTGACTAGCCCAGTCCTCGGCTACGCTGCCTCCTTTCTCTGGTCCGTGCCTTTTGCCTCCTGGCTCTGGACAGAAATGGGCTTGAGCGCTCGTCTGAGCTTTGAAGTCCTTTGGTTATCAGCCAAGCGTGGCGCTGTACCTGCAGCCATCTGTGAAGGGGCCGCCAGCAGCCACCCACCGCTCCACTTCCCTTCCATGACCGAGAAGGGCCGGAGCCAGCAGTGGTGATGGCGATGGGGCTGGTGGCGGCACTTAGTCCACATTGGCTGGCCGCACATGTGTCAGTGAACACTGGAGCATAGAAAGCCCCTAAAAATTCCAACCTCAGTGGCCTGATATTACTGCGTAATCCCGTCCTTTTCTGCTCATTTCAATATCTGCCTGTAAACTCTCCCGCTCTCCCTCTTTATCCTCACCCGTCCTCCCACCACGGGGAGGGAAATCGCGGAGGTTATGAAAGGCTTGATTAAAAACTGCAAACCATTTTTCACTCTGCGCCTCGCGTAATATGAAGAGACGGTTAGGATCTTTTGTTTAAATGAAGTGGCGGCGAGAGTGGTAGTTGCCCTCACCATCCAGCTGTAGTGCCTTACATCATCGCCAGTGCGTTTGCGCCGCACTATCCGAGGCTTTGATCAACTTTTTTTTCCCCGCTCGCTCCGTGCGACATGTCAAGTTGACAGTCAGCAGGAGAAGCAGCAGCTCTTAACCAACANNNGGGGGGGGGGGGGGGGGGGGGGGGGGGGGGGGGCATTTCCACAAACAATAGGATTAAAACCTGGTGCAGCGTGCACCACAAACAAGGTTTGGTTTCGGGGGTTAGTGATGGCAATAACACAAGCCAGGAGAGGGATTGAGAGGCGGGAAAAGATGGGGGAGTCTGAGGGCTTCAGGGTGGGGGTCATGATTACAGAGAACAAAAAAGCTACAGTAGTTAGACCTCATCTCAGGCCAGCCTCCAATTACACACACACACACACACGCACACACACACACACACACACACACACACACACACACACACACACACACACACACACACACACACACACACACACACATACACACACCCACATACATGGGGGCTTCCAATCTGGCCATCAGGCTGTTGCTGGAGTGTCACATGGGCACCATGTGTGCTGGCCAATGGCCTCTCGGCTTATCAACAAACAGAGCTGGATGGAAGGACAGATAAGAGATAGAGGTGGGGGTGGGGCCGCGGAAAAAAAAAACGCGGGGCCGGTGGGTGTGGGGGTGGGAATCGGAGGGGTCATTGGCAGATGATGATTACAAAGTGAGCGTGCAATCTCCAGCGTGTGAGCAAAATGCAGATCACGCGGCTGCGCGGTGTTACAAATTCACATATATGTAAGTATGAATGAAAAAAAAACGATTCGACACCTTCGGCATATAAAGTGCCCTTTATGCTGGAGGAATCCCTGTGTAATTACTGCTTAACGGGCCCGAGTTAACAAAAGGCTTCATTCAGTCTGCACTGTGTTGAGAAGCAGTAAAATGTGAACCTTTGTTTGAACAGTGGCTCTCGTAGCAGATCAAAGCATCGGATGTGTCATAAGGTGCAGAGAGTCTCGGGAGGCTATCGAGCTTTTAAAACAGATGCTAGTCTCATCCTCGCTGTGGAGCAGGAGGAGATTATTTAAATTAAAGATGGACATTCGTCTACTTTTTTTTCCCCCTCTTGCGCTGAACCTCGATTACAAGGAGGTGGAACCTTCTCGACCAGAAACGTGTTTCCAAAAAACTACAAATCCATCCAGAGGTTAAATGATCCATTCAGCACTTATAATTAAAATACTACGTGTGTTTTAAGTCATTGTCATGCAATCAAGGGGACTGTGATTTCAGCGTTTCAACTTTTAAAAGGCACGGTATGTCATTTCTGCCACTGTGTGTGGGGGGGTGTCTCAATCAAAACTAAGCGAACACCTGAGTTGCGTGGGATCGTGGGAGTTGTTGTCTCAATTGCTGATGAGAATCCATCTATCTATCTAACGTTTATGGACAGGTCACATCTTAACATTTAATACACCATACGTTTAGTCACGTTCCGTCCTCAATCTCTGACCCTCTCCCCGAAGTTATAGCGAGAGGCGACCAAATGAAACTCACCTTTACCTTAAATGAAATGAACGATTCCTCTGTGTTTCAACAGCGTTGTAAACATTCCTATAATGTACATACACAACTCAACAGAAACATTATAACGGGAGTCTAGTCATTTTTAGACACTTTAATGCAGAAATGTTTCAAACTGTTAAATCCAGACATCACAAAAGGTCTTTTAACATTTATGTTTTTGGCCGGTAAGTAAAGACAACTGTGAGACGCCTGTTACACCAGCTTCCTCCTTAACAGAGCCTGAAGTCGTTACACTGCTAGTCAGAGAGAGCCAGAGGCAGCTGTTCCACACAGGCTGACACCATACACAGTGTGAGACAACAGCGCAGGGGGGGGGAAAAAAGGCCCTTCACACATGCATGACAACCAACACGGAAATGCCTTGTGTAAGCAGTCGACGGGGTCGAGGCTCCATCTCAGCCAGACCCCCCCCCCTCCCCCTTTCCACTTCGATAAAAACGAACTAATGTCAGCAACTGATGTGGTCTCCCGGCTTCAAGGACCTCGGAGCCCGGCTTTCAGAGTCGTTTCCGAGAGAGGTCTGAAACATATGGCAGAAGCACTAAAACAGGAGGCTAACTGAATGAGGAGAAAATGAGAATTGCAAGGTCCCACTTGCATCTCAACTGAATTTCCTCCTTTCAAAGATAGAAAAAAAAAAAAAAAGAGTCCAGAGAAGAATGATGTGCCGGAGTAGTGGAGGCAGTTTTACTCCAGAGAAATCTGCCAGGAGAGAGTATATGAAAAGTTGAGCCTGTCGAAATAGCCAGACGTATTCTGCTCGTATTCGAGACTGGGGCCTCCTGCGTCAGACTGGCCTCCACTAACCTGTCGTTTCGATCCAGGCTGACGCCCCCCCCTGACCCCCCACCCCCCCACCCCCCATCCTGTTTCCAAAACCCTCAGATCACACCTGTGAACTATTTCGGCACATCAGAGAGCTCACATATTCCCCCGTCTTTCACTGAGAGCTCCGCACACACACACACACACACACACACACACACACACACACTCAACTCGTCTCACATAAAACTCACATCCTATCTCCCTTCAAAGCTCCGGCTTCTTCTTCTACTAAATGCTTCAACAAATCAATAGCGCCAAGAATCCCCCCCCCTTAATACTGGATTTCACTCCCTTTTTCAGATAGGAAGCTTTGAATAATGCAAAAGTGATACTTGTAAAGACAGCTTATCCATTTTCATAACCCTTTCTGAGCAAGAGCCTCCTCGCAAACAAGTCAGGAGGTTATTCACCGGGTCAGCGCACAGATCAAGATGGCCACTGAGTGAAAGTGGAAAAACAAGAGATAAACATTCACAATGGCACCTACCAAGGATTCTGAGTGATGACTGCTCTTTCCCCCCGCGAGCTATTTGAGTGCAACTAATCACTCCATCTCTCGCCTCCCTCCCCTGGCCTTTTTCTCCTTCTAAACTGTGGACAGTGAAGAGCTAAACACACCACCGCTCTTGTCACACCGCGTCAGGAAGAGAGAGACCCTCCTCGGGTTCCCCCCCCTCCCCTGACCCCGCGGCCCCTGAAGACCCCGAGGGTTCTTCCTGCA
Organism: Diplodus sargus; assembly: GCA_903131615.1. Classification (NCBI taxonomy): domain Eukaryota; kingdom Metazoa; phylum Chordata; class Actinopteri; order Spariformes; family Sparidae; genus Diplodus; species Diplodus sargus. The sequence goes on from CAEMYA010000008.1 coordinate 3,702,688, forward strand.
ATTCTAATCAAAGTTTAAAAAGCTGCAACCTTGGACTCTCGGCCCGGGTCGTGGCCTGCGAGGAAGATATCAATCAAGCGGCTCCAAACAAGCGTGAGGGGAAGAGGGAGGGAGGCAGAGAGAGAGTTTGAAGTCTGGCTCTCGGTGTCCTTCGGTTCTGTCCTCAGAGGAGTAACTTCCCCCCTCGTTCCCCATGCCTGGAAAACCACCAGGTAATTCAGGGGCGCATTAACACGTAATGGCCGTGTGGATGGATAAAACATTAATCTGCCTGTGATGCTGCAGCGCCTGTCACCACCGCCATCATCATCACCATCATCATCATCCGCCTCTGAGTCATACTCTGTACATTTTTTTCCAGGCCGGAGTGAATGAATCCTCTCTGGAGTCGCACCGGTTGACCTGCGAACGAAGCTGCCTTCCTGCCCGGCCGGTGCCCAGCGCCGCAGCTGTCTAATCCCCTCCCAGGCGCTGCCCTACAAATGGGCGAAGGCACATGTGTGCGCACTCATGCACAGATGAGAGAGACGTGTGCACACGCAGGCATGAGCACGACCACAACAGCCATACCTAGCCAGGGAAGAGGACAGACAGGGGGATTGGCGGGCGTCTGAATATTATCTTTTCCACAGCCGGGGGGCCGCTGGAGCCGCTCCGTTCATCAGACATCCATCAAGGTGTCGGTTTGGGTTATGAGACCGAGCTCCCAGGGTGATCAGAAGGCCGCCCCGGCTGCCAGCAGGCCCGCCTGATGGCCTTCTGTACGGGCCAAGAAGGACCAAAGGCAAACACGTACTAAAAAAAAGGGTAAGATATAACCAACACAGACACAAACTGAAACAAGCTGACCACGTCCTCGGCCGAGAATAATCCTCGTCCTGATGGATGATTATGAAAGAGAAATCAAGTTCGGCGAAGAAAAAACAAGCCTCTTTTTTTTCAAACAACAAACTTTAAACCATCACAGGCAGTAGTTAATCATATAGATTTAAGTTGTTATTTGCCCTCCAGCTGAGGGTGAGTAATCACCATAACAACTCCCCCCCCCACAAGAAAAAATTTCCACCAGAGACTTTGGTCATTTCCATGACTGCTCCACATAACAGCCCTCTCCAACACTGAGGAGGACAGGCGAGGTAATTAATTCCCCCTGCCGCCTCTTTCTCTTCCCTTCCCCTCCTCTCCGCGGTGAAGGGAAAAGCCGGGGAATGTAATTTACACTAATTACCTTTTGCATAGGAGTCTCATTTCAACTTTCCTTTTCATGTCGGAACGCCGTAGTCTCGGGCTATACGCCTCTGAGCCCACCGCCCCTAATGAAGAATCACCACAGCGCTCCTATAGCGACACAAGAGTGATGAGTTTACAGCAGGCCTGCTGATGATCTTCAACGGCAGCTTTCCTGCAGGACGCACGCGTTCCCGATAGAAGCCACCGTCGCAGGAGATCATTTCTGCAGTAATGTCACTTAATTATGACTTTTCAACACTTTCTCTCTCTTAATGGTGATTTGGACTGGAGAGGAGAGGGGGTTCCCTTTCACGCCACCAGAGGGACCAGAGAGCAGGCAGGGTGATATAAAGCATGAGGCTGCTCAAAAATAAATATTGGAAAAAGGAGAAGGGGTCAGCATTTTGCTTTGTGTTGCTGTCGCTCACTTTACACAAGCTTCCACTCAGCATGTCGCCTGCACACTTTCACAGGTTATCTCTCCTAAGCATCTGTGCCAGGCAAGCATGCTACTTCTGCCCGATGCATGACTACAGCTCAATGAAACCACAATCTAGCACACGAAAGCATGCAATTCTATCACACTAACGCATCTGATTGTACCATACTGTATGATCTGCTGGTATGATCTGTATAGTTGCATGAATCATGCACAGTCCTCCCCCTCCTCCCGATCATGCACGGACTATAATGGGCCGATTGCGTTGTTTTACATTAATAACCCACCTTGCAACGACATTGCAAAAGCAGGCACACACCGCCCGTGCGTAAATGACTCTTGGAATGGCAAAACCAAAACCAAAACAAAACAAAAAACAAGACAACAAAACAACAAAAACAACCAAAAACTGCATGACAGCGAACAATTTGGGGAAGCATGCGGGGCTGCATCCTCTCAATTGGATTAGTCACAGCCACAATGCTGCAGCGATAGCGAATCTGCTGTGTTTAAGCTCGCCTCTGGTTCCCGGAAGAAAAAAAAACACACACAATTCACAGGCAACGAAACGCGTAAAGTCAGTCAGCTTCACAGCTACACGTGAAATAAATAATTGGGGGGATGAGAGAGGAGGAACGAGAGGGAGAGAAGGGGGGACACGAGAGGCGAGACTCGGACCGATCGGTCTCCGACCTTATTTTTTTTTTCCTCCATCCCCTCTCCCGAACGCAGCAGAGCTATCGTTTCCAGCGGGGACGCGAACACAACGCTCCCAGGTGTCTGCACACACGCAGGCTGCCGTGTGTCAAACATACACGCCTGTTTCTGTTTTTGGGGAGGTTTTTTTTTTTGCAGCCCCCTCTTCCTCAGCGCGGTGTGTGACCGAGGCAGTCGCACTGACTCATAATAACGCTGTTCTGTGAGTGGACGCACGGAGCTGTGGCTGCAGAGGAGACTCACGTCTGCTCCGGGGAGAGAGAGGGGGAAAAAAAAACATAAAGTAAATATACGCTGAATTGATCCCGAGGGAAGGAGGAGGAGAGGGGAGCGAAACGCATCTGCCTCCGTGTCAGCCGCAATTCAAATTGTACCACAATTAATACAGTGGCAGAGAGGCTGAGGAGAGAGGGAGAGAAAAAACAGACAGCACATTTCCCGAACCCGTCTTACCTTCGTATACAGGGGCCATCGGTGCAAGGATTTCTGTTATTCATGGCAAAAAATAAAGCGAGATTTCTGTTCAAAACTCAATGAAAATCTGCCATCTTGAAACACTGATGAGAGTGTCGCCGCGGTCTCCTGCATTACTGGCCCAGTTCATTAGTGAGGAAAATGCTCATAATTCATATCCAGGCGTTTCCGAGCGGAGGCTCCGACGCGAGGGGAGCGACTGGAGGAGAGGCTGTGCGGCTCTAATCCCACCTGCGGCGTCTTCTCCCGGGGCTCCGATGATGAGCCGCGATGACAGGTTTCCACTTCAGCTATTGTGCGACATGTCTGTGGAGTGAGGAGTCTCTGCAAAAGTTGCAGTGGTCAGAGCGCAGCGAGTTTGGTGTACAGTGAGAGAGTCGAGCGACGAGCGAGTCGATCGGAGGGAGGAGAGGAGAGGAGAGGAGGCGCATCAGTCACAGGCACACGGAGGAATGATCCTCAGCGGCAGTGTTATTATTGTTATTTGAGTATTGTTTTATGATGATATTCTGAATAATGAACAACGATTTCAAGATTGAGTCAGAAGTAAAAGTGAAGGGAAAAAAATGTGATTCATGTCATTTATATGTTTGTGTGATGCTGCGTTTCCCTTTTTTTTTCCTGCAACTTAATCATTTCTTATAATTGTATGTATTTTGTCATTTCCCCCCGTGTATCCGACCCTATTGTTTTCGAAACTTCCATGCTAATAAAGCTTTTTACAAATTGAATTTTGATATTAATGATTTGATTACATAAAGTGAAGAAATGCATTAGGACGAGATACAAACACAATAAAGAGGAATTGAATTTCAAAATAAAATAAAATCAGACTTTAAACATATGAAGTAAAATAAGAAGAAAATACTGATAAAGTAGGCTACATCTATAGTACAGCTGGGTCCCACTTTTATTAATACAACTACTGAAACTACTACAGCTTTGTGAAGTAAGTAGTTACTTTATTTTGATATGTAATTAAGATAGTGTGTGTTATGTTTACTTTGTGTTTATTTATAGTGTATTACTATGTTATTAGGCCTGCTATTGCTTATATATATATTTTTGTTGTTTGAAGCATACACTGAATTTTCTTTCTTTCTTTCTTTCTTTTTTTTTTAAATGTATACAGGTGATGTAATGTAAACACCTCCTACCACTAATACTAACCATAATAACAATGATGGCCTAATTATAATTAGAATACTGACGAAACCACAACATCGATATTAATCAAGCTTATGGTTGTGTTGTGATGTAGGCATTTGGACGTAACGCGCTGACAGCTGTGCCTGTATTCCTCACAGCCGTGCAAAGTGCACCGGCGATCGATGACTCCGCGATCGTTGGGTCACGCCTGCGCGAGGCTGGAGCGCTCCTACAGTAGGCTACAGTATGACGACATGAGATTTGCACAGAATGAACTGGAGCGGAATCGGATTACATAGGCTCACACAAATGTGAGTAATCTGTCATTTACCAGCGACCCTAAACTGCACTCGCAGCAATTTGCGCACCAACCTCCAAATTAAACATGTCGATTTCGACATGTGGGCGGCTGTTGATACAGCAGTGCATCGGAGAGCAGCAGTGTCACCCTATAGCCCACCAAAGAACACTAACCCCGACAGATACAGCTGAAAGCAGCACAGGTCTCCGTGGAAGTGTCTGGATGTCACCGGAGCGGGACAGGAGGCACAAAGTAGTTTTAAATAACCGCCGAGTTATATTGTCTGAGTGTGAACAAGTCACCAGTGGCGCTCTATCTTCAGCGCATACCGTGCACGTTAAGCCATACAGCTTTGCAAAGAGTTATGCAATTACTCATTCGGTTTAAGTATGTCACAGGGCCCTGCGCCACGGCGCGTCCGAGCGCTGATGTCACTGCAGGACGGGCATGAAACGAGGTCTCACAGGCCCGCAGGGTGCGCAGACCTGCATTTCGTGTGGCTTTATAACAACAAGTGATGTATGAGACTCTCTCATCAGGTGTGCTTCAGGAGTTCAGTCATGCTACTTCCCCATATAGGCTCCACAAAAATAAATAAATAAATAAAAAACAACAACACTAGAATGTTCCTGAGTGGAAATACTGTGTAATGTGAGCATGCTGGAATAATGTAGAAGCCCGTTGGCTATTCAGAAGATGCTGAGGAACAGCCTACTACAGCTGAAGCACCGGTTTTAAAGGAGAAGTTCCACCCACAAAGGGAATTTCACTTATTATCTACTCACCCCTTAAAAATCTGGGAAGTGCCAGGGTAGTAAACAGCAGCATTCTCCTGAACAGCTGAGCTGGATGGGAACTATTTATTTATTTACTTTTTTATAAAATTCAAACTAAAAAGTTTCATATTTACAATATTCTTGAGATACTAATACAGGCTAAGAAGTGTTTATTTTTTCCATAACTGAATAAACAAGCTGTTCTCAGAGGAAAATAAGGTAACCCGAACACTGTTTGAAGCTAGAAAGGTGGCAGGGTCCGCCAAATATAAACAAAGCAAAACAGTATGAAATTGCGAAGGTCAGTTTGTTTATTCAGTTCATTCAGCCATGAAAATGAAAGGAGTCCATTTGTTTAGTTTGTTCAGGCACTCCTCTCATTACAATTTCTTCCCCACAACTACATAGTGCACCTTTAAATGATTGAAGAAAAACAACTGAAAAGAAACATGAGACTGCTCCAGACAGCCCAATCCAAGTCTCCAAAATCCCTGAAATCCCAAATGGATTTGAAAAGACATTATTTACACCCTTGACAAGCTTAGCACCACCTTCAGATGGGGTGTGTGCCAACACTTTGAGCTAAGTAGCTATACTGAAGATTTGGGCTTTAAAAAGGGTGTACCTGACATCTTTTAAATACATTTTGGAGACTTGAATTACACATTACAATGTGTGGAGCCATTTTAGGTATCTTTTCGGTCGTCATCTTAGTTGTTTAGGACAATCCTTCAACACTCTTTTGCTGTGAAGCTCCAGAAAAGTTTTGTGGAACATACATGAAACTTCACCTGACTTTTGATCAGCATGGGGTAGAGTAGATAATGACTGAATTTTCATTTTTGGGTGAACTCATCCTTTTAGTCAGCACTTGGCCTTAAAGGAGTATCCAGGCTAAAACCACAATCTGAGTAAAATATGTCTCGTGATAAAGGAAAATCCTTTATTTTATTACTTTAAATCAATCAAAAGCTTGTTCTGTGGAAAGTTCTCTTACTCTCAGTATCGAAAACATTGATATCAGTAGCAAGAGATATTCAGTTTTGAGGCTTTTCTGTAAACATTTTTTAAATAAGTTGAAACACAGCAACTTTGTATCAACTCACATACATTTTACCACCCACCTTTGGGTTAAGCCCCCCACCCCATTCCAAGTAGATACAGATAATAGTGTACTCATCCCGAATAAATATATAACAATAAGTTTCTGTATGTTTTGGTCCTTAATTATTTATTATTCAACTGTCTTTTAGTGTGGTGCGCTATCTTTACATAGTATTCTTCATGTTTATTTTATATGTTTATATTGCCACACATTTCATGTAGTTGCGTTTTTTCCTTCTATTGAGGCTGAAGCATAAACAGACTGACAGGTTGTGCGGGGCTGTTGTGGGGATTAGGCAAGAAGGAAGAATACTAACTTGTGTTTGTTATTTGCTGAATTTGCTGCAGTCCGCCGGTCTTTCTTGCAAGGAAGTGTGTGTGTGTGTGTGTGTGTGTGTGTGTCGTATCAAGGCACGTATACACCACAGGGCCCCCCTCAGGACAATCAACCCTGGAATAGAGAAATGATACAAATCATTCTCCAGTTTCCTGCAAATCTGACCAGAGACATCTGATTTATTGTGTAGGAACAAATAAATGTTGCAGCTATTCTGCCTCCCTCAGGCTTTCAGTCCAATTATACGAAAGTCCAAATGGAGCAGCGAGACATATCCTTCTCCTCGTCCCCTGTGTTTCCTAAAAATCCAATTATCCAAATCCATTTTTTAAAGAACTACGGTCATTTTTATAAATTAATTATAATACTTTACTCACCAGTAGGATTCTAAATGTGGCGACACAGCAGACATCAAATTAGTTTTAATAAACTTATTGGGAGATTAAAAATGTTAGCGCGCACAAAAATGTTCATTACAGTCACTCATTGCATTGCAAAACTGTGTTCACTGTCAGCTATAAAAGTACACACTCGGCCAAAGTTGAACCAGGATGTAGCTCTGCAAAAGGCATTTCCCAATAGTTTGGGAAATAACTTAAAAGTTCAATTTCACCTTTCACTTCCCAGCAGGGTTTTATGTGAAACTGGGGACTTCTGATCTTTCTGACTGCTTGCGTTGCCTTCCTGAATGGTTAGAAATACAAGCTCTTGAGGAAAAGGGAACCGTCCTTTCAAGGTTTGTGAACATTTGTACGACTTTGTCAACGCGGGTGTGCAAAACTTACTCAAACCGATGCTGCAGCGCCCTGCTTAGGCAGATCTCCCAAATGTCCGGATGCAGCAATCATGCCCTGAAGTTTCATTAAAAACCAGTCAGGAGTGGTGAAGACATTACCCGTGACAGACAAACAGATGATGACATGTTGAACGGACAGACTGACGTACAGACAGACAGATGGTCCGGGGTGATTATATTGGATTAATGACCCACCTCAGCCTCCCCACCCCAAGTTCATCATGTAGGACAATTATGACTCACAGGCTGGAACTACAAATCCCACTGCGTGAAGATAACACACAGGATGATGTGGCGCACATGTCCTCCACACATCTGATGATTTTCTAATAAACTGAAGGTTGACGAAAGTTGCTCATTTATGTTTTTATCTCACAGGCTCCTACAGCCCCCCCGCTAATACAAACTGGTTCTTCAGCCAAAGTCTGTCACGTGACACTGAACTGCAATTATGCATGCATTGTATTTATGGTGTTTACGTTTTCATTTTTGTCATCATTCTATTTAACTTTGTTGATCTTGACCGTTGCAAACTTTGCTAAGGACAATATGAATGATCATGCTAAAGTAAATTCTTTTATGTGTTAATTTTTTTAGAATGCATGTTTTACACATTCTTTATTAAGGGTTTTGATCGAGTAATTGTACGCTGGAAAAGTAATTGCATTCAGCACGTACAGGCATCACAAATGAAGAGTAGCAATATAGAACAGTGCCTCACTATGACCTGCTTTTTCATTTTTCCTGACAAGTGTTTTTGTCTTCCCAGGTCACCTGCAACAATAGGTGTCCCCCTCCCTCTGGCATTATAGCGGCCCTTTAAGAACCTCATTTCAGACCTTCGGTCATATATTTTAGTAGGCTGATTAGCCCATTCATTAGTTATGTCTGCTGCCAAGCACAAAAATACTACTACTTCTAAGATTTTACATCAAGTTTTTTAGATCAAAAGTTAAAACAAAACTGAGGGAAAATAATTAAAAAGAGTATTGTTTCAGAGCATTTCAATTCTGAGCTATACCGGTCAGACAAAGGGAATTCAAAACGTCACTTTTTGATATTCTGGCACTTTCCGGGCCCCTTCTCAGATTTGTTTTCAGTCTCTGTTATGCGATACTTCTCCGATTGAGCAAAGACTATAAACTGTTATTAAGCAGGAGAAGATGTGAAACATACGCAGCAGATAGAATTAAAACCCCTGTAATTACGGAGACTTACAGAGTGTATCTACCTACTTGTGAGAGTTTTGGATGCTCATGTTTGTGTTGACACAGGACAGAGTGCAGCCTGCAGAGCCGGAGGACACACACATCTTACCGCACGGAGTTAAGCACAAGTCGAGTCTGGTAAGACTGAGATTGCGTCGCAAGTACACAAAAACTGCCTGAACTTTAAGGAGAAACTCAAAATGAAAATAAATACTCCAGCTCTCTTATTACGCAGCAATTGCCAACTGTATGCATGCGCCTCATATACTGTCGGCTTCCCCTTTCATTACCTTGTATTGCCTCGTTCTTGTTTAGATGTATCTTATATGCAAAACTGAGTTACGTAGGAGGCTCTATATAAATAAATACCTCCTCCTATCTCTCATTATGTGGATTTAGACTGCCTGCGCACTCCTTTGGAAATGTGTTTCTTTTGTTTTCCCCTCTGTCCCTCCTCTGTTGGAGGAAAACATGCTCAGTCGCAGCTGACCTCTGACCTCTTGTACAGCACTGAAATAAACCCTGTGCTGATTCTGACCCTGAACTGCTGTACTCCGCTGTTTAGTCCCATGGGTCCAATTATTACCTCACACATGCGAGAATCAGGGTTGCATCTCGGTTCACTGACATGGATGACATCATTGACAATAAAATTGACATTTCCATGGGAAAATCGCTTTGAACCAACCAGACTGCGATTTATATTTTTAAAAAAAAAATTGCCTTGAGAGAAAAACATGCCTGCGTAACAAGTCTGGTGACTTCCTGTTTACAACCAATCTGTTTTCATGAGTAACGCCAAAGAAAAAAAAAGTGAGACATGAATATTCAGGGCAGCAAAAGAGCTTTGCAGCATTCTCCTAAACACCTGAAGTAGACGAGGACCTGCTTGGAAGCTTAAAATAAGAACTGAAGAAAAAGAAAAAGAGTTCCATGCAGCTCATCCAGAGTAAGACGGTGATCCCAGATTGACTTAAAATCATCAATTACACCCTCATGTCCTTGGGCAAGATATCAAACCCCAAATTGCACTTATTGTGTGAGTTTCCTTATGAACGGTGGCTCCTTGCATGGCAGTCTGGTGAATGCTGGCTTGTGCTGTAAAGCACTAGAAGGCCGGAAATGCCCTATAAAAAAAGCACTCAATTTACCATTTACTTCCCATGTTATCTGTCCTATGAGCAGCAGTGATGCAGTGGTTATGATCACACTGTATTTCAGCTTCAGCAATACAAGACTTGATTCAGTTAATGAATTTCCTCTCATTGACAATTAAGCTTCATAATTAACTCAGTAAGCGGTACACACTTATAGGCTCGGGGAAAGTGTTCATCAATCCATGGATCTGAACACTTATGAGGAAATATTTTTTTTAATTAAAAATGAGGAAATAAAACTACAGCAACAACAAAAAACAAAAAAACAGGCCTTTCTGAGTTGTTATATGAATGACAGCTCTCCTACACAAAAGCTGTGTTTCCTTTTGTGCTAAAACCCCTTTTGTGGCTTTTGTTGGTATGTAAGAGTGTGATGTTTTTCCTGCCTGTGAGAACTGGTGGTTTACCAGACATCTCGGCAGAGTAAACAGAATTTAGATTCGTCTGACAACGTCTTTGGCACCGACCACCTTTTCCTGATTGAGCTATGGTATTTCTTTAACGACAAACAAGCGGCGTGAATTACAACCCAAAGCTGTAAATGATTATCCCATATGCGCCACGCGCACCAATGCATGCAGTTCAACAACCAGGCAATTTGTCGTGCCTTATAAACTAAAGCACACTGAATAGCTTCTCTTCCTTTCTTTTTTTTTTATGTATTTTTTTGAGTGTTCAGCAATGTTTCTCAAAATGCTCTTTATGTGTTGCAACGTCCTGTCTCGTGCCTGTTCCCGCTGCGGCTCAGCCCGCGACGGCCTGTGGACGTTCCTGGGAGGTTTATCATTGACGCGGTGTTACTGGGGACGGGGCGGACATGAACTCCTGGGTTCACAGTTGGAGGGGAAGGAAGGGTGAGAGCTCTCCACCAGCCTCCAGACAAAAGCTGCTGGAACAAATAATTGACAGGTTCCCTTGGAAACCGACCAACTAATCTGCATGGGACAAATCAGCCTCGCAGCACCGTCTAAAGAGATGATGTAGCCGGGAAGAAAGTAGCACTCAATGTCTTCATTTCAAGTCGTGAGAGGTAGCTTATTATACACGGTACATGCTCTGACTAACACACTTTAAATATAATAGCTGGCGTAATCATTACAGAGTCATCCTTCAAAATGTTGACACATCGAGTATAAACAGCTCTTTCTCTGTCATGTGATCTCTTGCCTGCCTTTCTTCTTTTCCATACAGATGCCATCTATATGCAGTTACATGGAGAGTCCTTGATGTGCAGGCAGCCGCGTTTCCACAATCACCTCCCTCTCTCTCTCTGTCTCCTTTCCTTTCTAGGAGCCTTGATCAAGGGCTCGTAGTGTGCCACTAAGGGGTGTTTCTTCCATCACTGAGGCTGTAATTGATTTCTAAATGTATTCCATGTCGAGGCCAGTGGGCTGTCCACGTCAATCAAGCTCTCCCTCATCTTTCCGGAGGTTTTCTACTGGTGGGTAAATGTGTCCAGCCCAGAGCTCCTTGGCAAGAGCAAGCGGAGGCCAGGAAAAGGTGGTCACTGGTGCTCAAATGGGTGCAGGTGGATTTTAAGGGGATCTGCACGTCCAACAGAGTCGCCATGACAAATGTTCACCGTGTGCGTTTCTGACCACACAGGATGTGATTAAACTTTACATTTGTCAGTCATGGTAGTCTTAAGTGCCGTATCAACTGGACTTGTTTCAGTTTCTTGAAGACGCCTCACATCGGAGAGGCTTCTTCAGTTCTGAACAGCTGGGATGTCAACATGGCACGTAGCCTAATACACCTACGAATGTGAACATATCAGTGCCTAACTGAACTTAAAAAAATTTTTCCTGGAGACTGGGTCTGACAGGTCATATGCCGCGTACTGTCAGTTGATAATTGAGACCAGACAAAAAGCAGCTTAACTATGATTAGCTTGTCAAAATGGCGTAGCTTCATGACCAGATGTTGATGGTCTAGTGACATACCTAAGGCAAGTGTTGTGTCAGGGTTTGGACTGGTCATCATCTTGATACCGGAACATTGCTATGAAAGAAAAGTTTGACCTCTAAAAAAGGATTTAATATGATTTACAAATCAGTACAAATTGTTCTTGTGAACACAAATTGTGCAAAAAAAAAAGCCCTTCATGCGCATGCAGCGTCATGTGTTTCTGCTGAGCACCGATTACACAACACAAATAACGCTGTGGACCGGAGTGGAAGTCCTTTTCGAAGAATTTGCAACCAAAGCGTCACAGTGAAACATCAACAGCAACTCTCTGCTTGAACGACAGGAGGAAGAGAATACCAGTGTTAAAGGACATTTTACTGATCACTCAAAATCACTGTAAAAGTTAAAGGGGCATTCCACGGATTTTCCACATGAAGGCCAGCTTACTCATCATGGGAAGCACCGCTCAGCTGCTGAAAACATGACTGTCATCTGTTGCTCTGGAGGGAGTTTTCTATAGGCTGAGAAATTAACCCTGATGATTTGACCCTGATTTTCTCATGAGCTTACATGCAATCAGATTCATTTTGAAACCAGTGGAGTCGCCCCCTGCTGCCCGTTAGAGAGAATACAGGTTTAAGACACCAGCAAAATATGGACAAACAATCTGGGCCACGAAGGGGCTTCTGTCCCTGTGCACGATATATATTCGCTATACACACTTGGGGTGTCTGTTTAACTCTTTTTCATCTCGTTTTGACCCCTGAAAATGAAATCAAGCCTGCATGTCAGCAGGTCTGGCCACTGCCAGAAAAAGCCTTCAAGGGGAATTTAAGGTTTTAAGTCTGAATGTAATGAGTAGGGACTGACCAAAACCAACACCACTACATCTGAAAGTACAGATTTCAATTGCTCAGTATCATTTAATGGAATGATTCTGCATATAAAAGTACCAACAAAACTGTCTACCCCTGCACAAACAACAGTAAACTGTAATGAAAATGAAAGAGAAAATGCAGCCTACGCTCTTTATTTAACTCTGAGTGCTGTTTAGTGCTGCAACAAGGCTTACTTACATGTACACACAGTGCCTGTCATGCATGTTGTTCCCTAAAGAGACTCCAGGTTTCAGCTCCTCTATAGTTGGATGAACATTAACCACTCAAGATGAAGCACTTTCCTTCAGTTGGCAAGACACTGCGTACAGTCTAAGTGCTTTGATCCAATTTTGCAACTACTGAAAGTGCTGTTTTTATTTCCCTTTTGCACTATTATTACTTGTGCACATGGGGGAAAAAAAAAAAAAAAAAGCAGCCACACATGCACAGCCACACACGGAGAGTCAGAGAGCAAAAGAGAATCTGTGTCCAGAACATGTAAATTCCTGTCTGTTTGTGAGGCTGCAGCTGCTGTGGGAGTTATGCAACCTGCTATCAGTATAAGTGAAGATTTACATGCCAAACAGCAAAATGTACATGCGAGCTTATATTGCATAAAAAACACTGTGTGTGACAGCA
>CAEMYA010000008.1:3726489-3749320 GCA_903131615.1 Diplodus sargus
GTGTGTGTGTGCGTGTGTGCGTGCGTGTGTGTGTGTGTGTGACGTCTGTGGATGCAGCATTAACGTCACACAGGCCCGTCTCACGCAGCATGCAGCCACACTTCCTCGTCTATTTCTCCCTCCCTCCTCCGTGGAGTCTATCTGTCCTATGCCTCTTCCTGTGAGACTCCTGCCCTCCACAATCTATCTCTCCGCCGTCCTTTGGTCCACTCTTCACATTCGTTGTCCCTCATCCTCCCTCTCCTTTCCCGTGCGTATCAATAACACAGCCTCAATGATCTTTTCGTCACTTCACACCTCCTCCGGTGTGAAATCTTCCACCCACGCTGTCCTTCATTTGATGTTGCAGTTAAAATGAGGAAAGTTTCAGCCCGACTAAAGGTCAGACTTTGTCATGTTACTTTTATGTTCTGTGCATTTTGGTCACAGAACTAGAGACTTAAGTTCAGAAGTCTCTCGTTGATGTGCCAAGCATGAAAGAATTGCCACTAGTGTGTAGATGTTTTGTGAGCTAACTGGCTAGCTAGCTAACGTTACACTGTTACTGCTGATTTATGCATGACTTTCCTGCATTTTACATATTTTCATGTTGTTTCCCCAAATCTGATGTCACATGACGCCCCAAAATTAAACCAAAGTCCAGCAGTGAAGTTGCTGCACTTAGTAGCATGGGTATCTAATGTTAGCTTATAAAGTATTGCTTGTGATCAGGTAATGAAGCACTGTTCTTTTTTATTTGAACACTTGATTGACAGTGTCTATCTGATAAATGTAATTGGCACTGTGATGATTCCAGGATGGCAACGGTAACGGCACAAGACTGCGCAATGGAAATGTCCCAATGACAAGGGGGTACGGGTAGGAACTGGATGTCATTATCACGGTCAGATTACATGTACATGAGCTGACTTTCACGTCAGAAGGTGGCGAGCTTGAAAGTGAGAGCAAGGCAAGATGGCTTCCAAGCCGAAGACCACTGTTCTACAGTGTGTTTCAAGATCTTTCAGACACGAAACCACCGGATAATGAGTAGTCAGGACAATTTCAAGTCGTGTTTGTTGCAAAAAAAAAAACAGCAACAGGGAAATGAAACTATGATCTTTTTTTAAGACTTCACCAAAGCAAACCTGAACATAAAGAAACATAAAGCTTCAAAATATCTGAGGTTTGAAGAAACGCACATTGCCAGTGTTTGTGCAGCTAGCAGATCCTCTGGTTAGCTGTTGTTGTTGTTGTTGTTGTTGTACGGTAGCCCATCTTTTGTTTCTGAAAGACAATGAACAGAGATTTTGGGCCCTAAAACTGTGTCGAAGCTCTGTTCTAAAAAAGGTGGTGAACCTGAGTTTACGGGCTTACATCCCAGACACCTGACCACCACCCCCCCACCACCACCACCCCCGCCATCCCACTCTAACTGTATTGTGCTTAAGGAGTGGATGCAGCTCCCAGAGGCACGCTCCTAACCCCCCCCCCCACACACACACACACTTCGTCCTTCCACCCCCACCCCTCTCCCACTGCTTTGTGCGAGTGCAAGAGATGCATCTCCCGGTGAGGTTAGTTGCTCATCTCTCCCCCTCTCCTGTAAGGAAGGAGTCTTTCTCTCTCTCACTCTCCCCATCCCTCCAAATATTCCTCACTCTCTCCACCCCCACCCCTGTTGCCTTGTTTTGAGAGAGAGCGAGAGAGCGAGAGAGAGAGAGAGAGTAGCTGACTCCCAGAGGCAGACTGCTCATCCCTCAATAACTCCAGCTGGCTCCCTGCGGTGCTGAGCCCTGTCCTCCACCACTCAATTACTCCCCTCCATAAAGACGTACAGATGGGCTGGGATGCATACGTGCACACACAGACACTCACGTAAGACTCTCTCTCAAACACACACACACACACACACACACACACACACACACGCACACACTCACACTTAGGCATGCCAATTTACACACATTTGGAGTCAGGAAAGCACATATCTGTCCGCACACACGTGTGAATCGATGCACACAAACACAAACATCCTGATCAGCCAGCAGGGCCCCTTGCACAGGGTGCTCTGTGCCTTTTCCTCCTCCAACAGACTCACGAACGGAGACGAAGACAAACCTCTCCTCCTTTTCTTTATTAACAGGAGAAAAATCTGTATTGTTGTTTTTTTTCTTTCCGCTCTCTCTCCCTCTCTTACGGCAGCTTTCTCTGCCTCTCCGCCCCCCCACCACCACCACCACCACCAAATTCACTGCACATCCACGGGCGGTTAATGAGAACACAGCACAGATTTGGCTTACCTGCTCGCCTTCCTGCCTCTTGTTCAGCAGAAAATACCCAACAGACAAAGACTCGCACCCAGAACAGGAAAAAAGCCGGGAAATAAAACACAGATGCATACACACAGACACACAGAGGTTAATTCAGGGGCGGCATTGCTAATGATAATTTCCACAGGTTATAATGGGAAAGTAGCACTGTGTCGTCTTCGCATGACCTTGCAGGAGGTGTGCAGGACTTTCGTAGCGCTGATCATACAAAAGTGATGATAAAATGGCGGGTTGCCCTTTAGGCCCTGAAAAGTATACATGCACACTGTGCTTTAATTTACTGACCTTATGTTCTTTTTCAACCGAGTGCATTTATTTAGCATGGATTTGAATTAGTAAGTCAAACTAAAATCACAGAATTTCAAAATGTAATACAAATACAAGTCATTCAAAATTCAAACGGAAAAAAAAAACACAGTGGTATCAGAGTGCGCTGTGATTTGCATGTCTCAAAAGGCTTAACCTCAGCATCAGCTGAAGAAAACGTTTTTTTAATTGAGGAAACTAAACATGTAATTCATTTTGATATAGCTAAAAGTTATGTTTGGAAATCAGAGGGCACTTGCCAGGGCGTTTACCTTTACCCCCACAATTCTTTTTGCTGTTTATTATCCTGAGAGTGTGATTGTCCATAAGACAGCTCATTTATCCAGCTCAGTTTAACAGTCAGAACAAAGTCCTGTCGGTCAGAACTCCTCAGAAGCCAGAGAGGACTGGTCTGGACTGTCTGCTGGATTTCATGCCATCCAGTTGCCAGTTTTGGAGACTATCATTCATAGAAACAAAGCATTCAAGCATGCATTTGATTTTAAGTTTTTTAAACACCTGTCACATTTCTTTTAATTCTTAACGTCAGCATCAGCATGAAAACTCTCATTTAATGCATTTTAAATACAATATCTGTGGGCACCTTTTCCATATTCATCATCCTATAGATTCTCTGCTTATTTTTCCCTGTTTGCAATTACTCTGCCTCTGCTGCTGCTGATGATGATAATTAGGCCTATTTATGTTGCCTGTGTTACAATGATTAATTTAGTATTTGGAAAGTGTCATACAAAAGGTAAAAACATCCACCTCTCTATCTGTATATCTAACTCTGATATTGTATTTTAACAGATGTAAGTCATTAGTGGTACAGGTTAAAATAAAAAAGAATAAAAATTGCTTGACACATGTATTCTTTATTTTAGTTACATGTTGTATTTCTATTACTACCTTTCTATTTTCTTTTTCATTTTATTCGATGAGTTCAATGTAAAGTGTCACATTTAATGTTGCCAGGTTGCAACATGAAGCTCTTTTGGTTGTGTCTGTTGTGGTGAGGGATCACTTTGAGCCATATAAAGGGCAACGGAATCAAATGAACTTTTTGAATTTACATTTTCCCAAACTGTAATACCCCAATGCAGATCTAGAGAGAAAGAGTAATAGAGAAGTTGACACCGATGTTATATAAACATTGTATGTGTTTTTTCAACTAGTACCTATAAAGTGAAGGGGAACTATAACTTGACGTGTGATGTGTCTTTCAGTAACGTATTTCAAATTGAATTTTCTGTCTCCTGTAATAACTTTGCACTTCAGGTCATCATTCAATTGATACACATTGACTCGACATGATAGACGGACTTTGCATTCAATGTGACTCTCTACATTGATCATGTGTAATGCGATTAGATAAACAATTTACACAAAATTAAAGGGTAACTGCATCAATTTTACACATTGAAGTGTGTTCGCAGGTTCTGTGGAGTGTTACTGCATACGTGAAAAAAAGTGGTATTTAGTGGCTCAAGAGGAAGCTCAGAGTAATCTGACAAATTGCCTCCAGTGATGTCACTCAGTAGCTAAGTTGAACTGTGGGTAATGTAAGCTCCAGATTTTGGAAAGTAAGAATGAAACATTGGTTCCAAAAGGTGTTATCTCTGCCTCTGTTGAATTGATTTGAATGATTTGTTCATAAACTGCCCATAATGAAGCCAACTGTGTTATAGGAAAGCAATGCTGGACCGGTGGATTGCTTTTAAAAACACGGTGCCTAAATTAAATACAATGCAATTCAACCAGTGAGTGACATCACTGCAGGCAACTTATCACATTACACGCAGCTTCCTCTGGAGCCGCAAAATACTTAAGGTACTTTTTTCACACATGCAGCACTCCCTGAGATCCGTTAATACATTTCAGTGTTTAAAATGGGTGGAGTTACCCTTAAAAGTCAGTGTTTTCAGGCAAATAATTTTTTTTCGAGTGTAGTGTGGGATCTTGTCATGCCAAATCTCACAGTGCTGGTCTCAAACACATGCTGCACTCAGAGGTCTCCACACAGGCAGACTTGACTACAACACCACCATCTGCTCTGATCAGCCTGAGACGCAGCCAAGCACATACAAACATCCCTGCGCAGGCCTCTATAGGACTTTTCATTACCTAACGTCTGGCGAGTCTGAGAGCTGTTTGTCACAGAGGGAACCATAATGTGCGTTTTGACCTAATCTGACTTACTGTGTTATTACGCATTAAGTGATGTGTTCCAGTGTGCGAGCGCTGCCTGTTTCTCTCCACCTCTACAGCTGATATTTTCATGTCACTTACAAATTTGAGTTTTGTTTGCTTGTTTGTTTGTTTTATACTGTAGCTCTGTTCGGTTTCACGTCTGTTGATTTTTCCCAAAACCAAGTCGAGCAAGGCACATGTGTCGTGTGGAAGTCAAGAAAACAAAGCCTCTCTCTCTCTCTCTCTCTAAATTTTACACACACACACACACACACACACACACACACACACACACACACACACACACACACCAAGGCAACAAGGGAGGCAAACATCGTTTCTCACCCGGTCTGCGGCGCTTACACTCACATTAGACGCCAACCGCTGTGTCACTCAAAGCCCCAGAATACAATCTATTTAACACAATGGCAGCTTAGTGTCAGACACAGAGCAGCCGTAAACAGTGTACGCTATATTATATCTGGGCTTCTACCGCTTAATAATGAGCACTCCTGCTGAGATTATCCCTCAACCAATACTGTTTATATCAACACAACATTCTACAGATGTTTAGCTGCTTCTACATTATTCAGGCCATTTTGTTTACTGTTTCTCACAGGCTCTGGGGTTATTTGTAGCACATGGTACCGAGGGTATGAGAGAGACGCAGGAAACAGAAAAAAAGGTGTTTCGATCCGTTTTTGTTTTCTTTACGGGTTTTTTTTTATTTTTTTAAATCCTCTCCTCGCAAAGTCAGGAGGACGGGAGGGAAACACTGCTGCCGTTTGAATTATTCTGAACAGATGTTATCTGCTACCAGTAACCTCTACATCACCCTCCTCTCCACTTGTTCTGACACGCTGGCCCCTGCCTCGGTGCTGATTAGAAGGTGAATAAGCCAATTTGTCATATTCAAACCTATTTATAATGCAGGCAAATTGATTAAGGCTAAAGCCTATATTTAACACGTGGAGGAACAAGTAGAAGAGGACACAGTGTGTCTCTGTGTGATATATGCAGGAGCCCTGTCTGTCAATTCTGACACATGCAGTTATAATTATCACACTGTCATTAAAATGACTCAGTGTGAGTGCCTGGCAGGCTGCTTTATTGCCGAGTTTAATCTATGACCGGTTCACATCTCATTATTAATATGGTAATGGATCTCCTTGAAGAGATTAAGGGATGGAGTGGTTGGTGGTGACAGTAAAAGCTATTTTAGATTTTAGAATCAGAGAGGGGGTTGATGCTGCAGTAGATGAGTACTATCGTTTAATGTAGTGTGGGTTTCTTTCATGGCTGCTAAGCTCTTCTTTTTTTTTTCAGCTGCTTTTAGTGAGTTGTGATGTGTGAAAGTGCACTTGCATGTATAACAGGCACCGGAATTAAGTTTTTAATCATTGTATGAACGACACATCCAAATTTGCACTTGTCATACATATTATGTAAATCAACATTTCTACAATACATGTCAAATCACATTCACGTTCCATGTATATGATCACGAAATAACTGGATTCTTTCAGTAACACAACTATTTCAAGGTCAAACAACATATTAAATAACCCATTCGCTTCCGTTGGACAAATGCTTCACTATCTCTTCAGTTGCGGATCTGGCAGGCAGTGGTTAATTGATAGACATTCGTCAGATACGTTAATTAGACCTTGCAACTTGGAGCACAGCAGCGTGTCATTATCCCAGCATTCAACATACAGCCACGTTCTATTTCCAGCCGTATTAGGGGCTAAAGAACCAGAGTTGCCAACTTGGCGACTGGCGCTAGATCTAGCAACTTTTCTGACTCTCTTAGCGACTTGTTCACACCAGCAGGGAAAAGGTGAGAAACGCGCTCAAATTTGTAATTCCCCTGCTGACAGTGCCAAGATCTCTCCCTATTGTCTGCTGCTAGATGCTGCAGGAGCCGAGTTCACTTGGTTGTACAGTGAGTGTCAGTGGATTGAGCTTTTTCAGTAAATATGATAATAGAGGGTTCGAACTTCTCTATTACTCTTTCTCTCTAGATCTGCATTGGGGTACTACAGTTTGGGAAAATGTAAATTCAAAAAGTTCATTTGATTCCTTTGCCATTTATATGGCTCAAAGTGATCCCCCACCGCAACAGACACAACCAAAAGAGCTTCATGTTGCAACCTGGCAACATTCGTTGCGAATAAGTTGGCAACACTGAACAGAACCAAGACAATATATGACATTTTTACTGGTTTTGTGAGTGTCTTTTTCATGGGTTCTTGTGTACAAGTTGGTCGCTCCTGTCTAACAGCTTTATGTGCCGCCTGTAAATGCCATCACTGCGCTCTCACCCCCAGCACACAGCGAGGAAACCCATCCAGTAATTGGCCTTTCATCGGTCAAGGCGCAACTGCTGCTGCTGCACTCCGCCACCGAACCCTCTCTTTCTTTCTCGCTGCAGAACAGAGGAGGCGCATAACATGAGTGAATAACATCTTGCCACATCCCATAATGCCCCTCAAACAAAGTCCCGTGCAGAAGTCCTCTGAGCACGTCCAAGGACTCGCATGTCAGCGAAAACCGTGCCGATGTATATGAATAATGCATGGAGGAGGTTTTAGGAGTCTTGGGGCGGGGGGCGTGGAGGGGTTACATTCCCCTGAGCAAATAAATCCGTCAAGTGTCACGATGTTGTGTGTTAATGTGAGCAGATGCTTATGCCGTATATCCAGGATTAGATGCTGTAATGTTGGTGGAATCTCTCCCTTTATTTGCTTTAATACTGCGCTCATCGGGACACCTCTGCACTTTCTCTTCGAGGTATCCAGTCTTAGTTTTTTTTCCCAAATCCCAAACCATCACAGCCTTTTCTCCTTGGCACCACATCCATGTTTTCGGCAGGTAGGATTAGACTGAGGAGGGTTTGATATAATCTCTAACATCTGCTACACATTTCCATCCAGCTTCTTTCCTCTGGCTGTCTTTTCTTTTGTCTTTAGCAAAGCATTTCACCCATGTCAAAACTACTTAAGTCCTTGAGACAAACCCACACAGACACGCGCACACACCACATGCACTGAGAAGCATATCACCCCCCTAAGGTGAGAGAAATCTTGCTTCTAACATATTACTGCACTTCATTAGATTTGTTCATTAAAGAAGGCTCACAAGTAATGACTTTCCTGCACCATGTGACCGCCAAATAGATTACAGTATTGATAATTGCATTAGTTTTATGATGAATATGTAAAAAGTGGAAACGGCGAGTGGGCGTGTTTAATATTGCAGAATTAATAACGTTTTATTTCGTCTCAGCCTCAATTCCTCCACAGCGACTGAATGCTTCAGCGCCGCTCGTCTCACTGAAGGGGATTATAAGCTCGCATACAGAAAATACTCTCCACTGGATGAATTCTATTCATGCTGTTATTAATGAAAGAATGCGATACCAGTGGAAGATAAACAGATTTACGCTCATATATTCACATACATTGTTTTTCATTATATTAAAGCCCCACTGCAGACATCTGACCTTGCCTGGTCATGACACAGTGATTTACCTCTCAGCCTCTCAGTATCCACTTTCAATTTCAATTTTAATTCAAACAGTATATAAAACAGTTGGCATGAAGACAGTAAACAGTGGTGGTATTTCTATATTTTAAAACGATTATTAACAGTGAACATTAACAAGAATCATGTCAGTATGTGTTCCCCTTCTTCATGTGCCATGCTCATAAAACGTATTATCCAGTCTGGCTGTAAAAATGTTGTATCAGAGGCTCCATAAATTTGATACATTACACATGTTTTATATAAGAAAACCTACTATGTCATCAGATTAAATGTAACAGATGTAAAAATGTCATATAAATACGGCTCATTTAGTTTCCTTAGAATATTTCTTAGAGGGTAACTCCACCAATTTTAAACAGAAAGTCTTTTTAAAGGTCTTGTAGAATTCTACTGCATGTGTCCAATGTTAGACCAATGGACTGTTTCTCAAAACATGGTGCCTCCATTACCCACAATGCAACTCAGGCACTGAGTGACATCACTCGGGGCAATTTATCAGATTACATGCAACTTCCTCTGGAGCCACAAAAGTCTTTGTATGGCGGTAGTACTCCCCGAGACCTGCAAACACGATCTATGGTAATGTGTACTCTTTCAAAGTCGAACAGAATGTATTTTATTCTCATGTGTAGCCACATGCTTGTCATATGTACTGTAAATATAGCAATACACAGCAGATTGTTCCACAAGTATCCTGTATAAACCTGCACAGGCTGGGTAGCTGGTTAGCATGCTAAACATTCTAACACAATACATAGACGTCATAAGGTCAAAACTGATATTTCTCCACATTCTGTTAATAATTTAAGTTAAGTTTGGAATTTTCAATTTTCAACCATATTGCACCTTTAACAATGAAGACATGGAATTGAAACAAGGACCTTCCTCAGTTCTCTGTCCCTTTCTGCCTCAGATATTATTTCTCATTTCTATTTTTGAGTGTTTGGGCATTTTCATTTCCTCTATTAGAAAGCCGACAGCAGGAAGACAACCTGAAAGGGGAGAGAGATGTGGAATGACATGACACAATGACCAAACAACCCAGTTGCGGTAAATGCCACCACGGTTCCTCATTAATTCTCTTTTCTACTGCAGCGTTGTTGTTTTTTTTTTTCATCTGTTCACTTGTGCTTATTTTCTTTCAGTTAATTTGCCAATCACATTTTGTCTGCTCCTGTTTTCATGTCGCTTTGTATGTTCTGTTTGTTGGAGGTCAATATGATGATATCTTTGTTTGTCTTTTCATGTTTATAGATAAATTCAGTTTGGAATGTCTTTTTTATAATTGTATTACTGTGCAAAACTGTGTGGACATGTATTATGTATATATATGTATATTGTATGTTTATGTTAAGTTTAGGTTGGGGTAAGTAGTGGTAATGATTATGGTTAGATTAGGTCTCCACTAATGAATGGAAGTCTATGGAATGTCCCCAAAAGTAATGGGAGCTGTGTGTTTGTGTCTATCAGTGGGATGAAGGCTGTTTCCTTCCTCGTCTCTCTTGCTTCTGACCCTCATTGCAAAGCTACAAATGGAAGTCTAAACAAACTTTGCCTGTTGATGAGTTGTCATACAAACACGACCTACATACATTTTGTCTTTATGTCTATTCAGGCTCCATCAGTATCACGTCCTGCGCCTGCAGCTAAATGGAAGCTGTTCGCTTTTGTCTCCCTGCAACATGCCCCTGCACAGGCGCATGCAAATAGAAAACTCTAAATAAGAAGCTATGACCTGGAGTCCAGAACAAACTGAAGAATAAGGCGATGAATGGAGGAGTTGTGTTGGCAGTGGGTTTGGCAAAAAACACAGCAGTGGAGCCCTCTTGCTGTGTGATGGCAGGGAAAGCTGTGGCTGTGACAGACTGAGAAGGTGTTACTGCTGCTCCTCTACAATTTCTAAGTCTATCACTCAGAGAGGAAAAATATAACCCATCCATCTGGCCCTCATGGAAGATGATTCAATTTGAGCATTCCCTTGAAAAATACAGTTCAAATGTTGCTCGAAGGCGGAGATATATATATATATATTTTGCGATTAACAAAGGGCCGGCATGCAAAAATCCTCTGGGGCTGCCTTCCTGTAATTCTTTACGTTCATCAAACAAAACAGGGGTGACAGAGGACAACACGGCTCTCATTTGAATGCACTTGTTTCCAATGCAAATCAAGGGACGTCATCTGTGCACCGCAGCAAGATGTTGTTTCATGTCCTTCCAGGCGAATCTGCGTCAAAAACAAGTGCATTTACAGCACATCACCCCATTTAGCAGAATAGTCAGATGATGAGACTCATTACAGGACTAAATGACTTGTTAAGATGGACTTTTTTTTTTTAGTAGTGTGGGTTCATTCAGCCTCTAACCCACTACCACCCCCTCTGTTCCCTGAATACCCAGCAGTACATTAGCCGGAGAGCTACTATTACACAGTCCCAGTTCCAGAGAGCAGTTACCGAGAGCTGAGTGTTACAGTAAGCCCCCACAGGTTTAATGGCGCGGACTTCTCTCACCACCTCGCCAGTTCATAGCCTGCTCTCTCCAGGAGCACCAAGGTCACATTAAAATGGAGGACACAGCGGCTTCCGTGTGTGTGTTTGTGCACACGCCTATGTGTGTGTGTGTGTCTGTGTTTGCCTCTGACTACAAAGGCAGAGGACGGTCATTAGGAGGGGGAAGTAAAAAAAAAAAAAAGGGGGTGAGGTTTTCTCCCTAAATGTGGCTGAGAGCGAGGTCTCGCCATCCTCAAACACGAATGGAAGTGTCTAATCCCCCTCGGTAAAAGAAATTCCGATAGGACAAACTTCAGATCATTCTGCGTTGCGCGGAGTCAAGAGTGCCGTATTGATCTGCTCTGTCTGTGATGAATCCACAATTAGAGGCATGGCAGGCCGCAGGGGAGTCTGTCCTCTGTTTGATTGAGCCTGCCCTCTTTGCCTCCACAGCTACAGTATGTGGATGAAACATTAAGCAGCACGCAGAGAGCTGTAAGTGCATGTGTGTGTGTGTGTGTGTGTGTGTGTGTGTGTGTTTGTGTGTGTGACAGCTGTGGCAGGTTCGTGTGCGTGACAGCAGCAAAGACTGAAAGGAGAATGAAGACAGAAATGAAAGACAGAGGCGGTGGAGTGCCAAGATGCTCGCTGGCATTACAGACACGGACGGGGCTGAACAACAAAGAGGGACCAGGAGACATTCCTCGTGGCTGATGTAGTGCTGCAGAATGAGGTGGTTTGGGCGGCGGGCGAACTCTTCTCGGGAACGAGACCAAGACATGAAGACGGAAGAGGCCTGCCAAGAGTGGAGATAGTGATATTTAGAGGGGAGTGCTTTCGATCGCAATATGAGGCTGCTCGCGAGTTGCAGGTGTTTTCGAAGGGGTTCTGCCTGTAGGAATGCCAGTGTCAGAGCTCAGCAGTGCAGAGAGAGGGAGAGGGAGGACATGGGGGTGAGGTGGGGCGGGGGGGGCATCCTGCCAACTGGGTCTGCAGCTTAATTAAGTCTAAAGCAGGCGAGCTGCGGGGCTGCCCCGTCGCCTTGCATATCAACGACCTGAGCGCTTTCTAAGCACCTTAGCAGACAAGCCCTCCTTTGTGAGCCCGAGGAGTCTATTCAGCCGGGGCCGGTGGAGCCCAAGGAGCTCCTCTCTTGTCTCTCCTCCCAGTAATGGGCATGTACTGGGCTTTTTCTCTTTTTTTTTTTTTCCTCCAACGAACATTTGAATGGAGCCGTGGTTCTATAGTCGGCCGAGCGCTGAGGGCTGATCGAAAGAATCATATGTGGGGGTTTTTGTTGCCGAAAAAACAGACTTAGAGACATTTTTCTTCAGGGTGAAAACATGTTGCCAGATTTCTGAGTGCCTCAGGACTGCACCAGAACTGACCAGAGTTTGAGAGCTTGCAGCCACAGCAAACGATCAGCTCTTTGGTGATCTCCTCTTATCTTTGAGAAGGTCACAGCGGTGCCTCTTCAGACAAAGCTTTCTGTACTGAAGCGCAGCAGCCCTGTTTAATTCATTACCGGCGTCAACTCGACTAGCCACTGACCTCTAGTGGCCTGGGATAGAATGGATCCCTCACAATTAAGCCCTCTCTAATTATGATGAAAATGAAGGTGCTGGTCAAGAAGACTCCAGTTTGCCATCTAACCTCCATCGCCAATGTATCATTAGAAAAAAGCACATAGCTCAGCGTTTTCTGTCATGGTCATGGTGTTGCAGAGGCAACACGCCCGCCCAACATTGCAGAACATAGTTTTGTCTTTTCTCCCTCCGTCACTTGCATGATTGTGTTTGTATCTCAGGCATGCTGCACACTGTTCAATGATGAGAGAATATGTGTGCACATGCCACACACACCTCGCAGAGCAGCAGTGCAGAGGTCACGACTGATATATTCTGCTGAGAGCACACAGTGATCCGTGATGAGAGCAAGTGGGATTATTACTTTTGGACCTCCTGGCTCCTTCGGGCTGGTCGGCCGGCTGACCTTGAGTTGCCGACTGGCGGCTAGCTTGATGACGGACTGGGTTTTTGGTGGATGACCATTCAGCAGACTTATTGACCACATGCATGCCTGCAGGGAGGTCTAGCCGGCAGGATGGTTGCCTGTTTTGCTACTTTTTTCCCTGACTGACTGACTGGAGGGCTGATTGATAAGCTGCTGATTCGCTGGTAGCTGGCTGATTGACTAGCCTGCTGGCCGGCTGCATAGATGTCCCTCTGCTGTATATTTCATTAGGCCATCAATTTCCTGGCAGCTCCACCGTTGCACAGCCAACACTTCACGCACATCTGCTATCACCAGCACACCTTTATCGCCCTGCAGAGCGCTGCGTGTTTCAAGTGTGCAGATGGACAAACCAGCCTTTTGTTCAATCATATCTAATTTCATCAAACATATCTCAAGTAGAGCCTCCTGAGCTCAGCAGTTCATTTACACAGAATAATAATTAGCTTCTGAAGACAAAATTGAACGCAATTTTGTGTTCATTGTATCCTTGCCAGTGTGCATTTTGCGTGTGTTCCTCGCTATTGAAAAAAAATTATTAGTCATGTAAACTGAGTGATGGAACTGGTTTAGTATATAATGAATATATGCTAAAAGGAACAAATTGGTAGTTTGATTCATAGAGCTACATTCCTCTGATTTACATTAACATCTGAGATCAAAATCTCTCACTGTCATCTGTGTTTTATCACTGTTATATATTTAAATATATATATATATTTTTTTACTTTATAGTTGTTTGAGACCACTGAACAGGCAGGGAGGGAAAACATTCAGTGACACTTTAAATTTATGCAGATAGAAGGATGAGTGAAAAGCGGAGTATACATTTGTGGAAATCAATATTCTCAGATTTTTACATTGCCAAAGCTCAAGGGACAAATGTACGGCTGGATCAACCTGCTACGTTTTGTTTATTTGTTGTGTAAGTAGCTACGGGGAATATCAGACTATCACCTCTTGCTTGTACAAAGTGGTATTAGTAGACAGGACATGCCGGGGCTAGCTGGTTAGCATGCTAACCCTGCTGTATAAAACAGTGTAGACGTCACCAGCAAGGCCAGCATATGTTGTGTTTTGGTGCTGGTCTACACTGTTTTTTCCAGCAGGGAACTTCTGCAGACTTCTCTGCAACACAATGCAGAGATGTCTTTGACACGTCCTCCACACTGTTGTTTCTTTCTTTGAACATTTCAAAGTAAAATTGTGGCCATATCTTACAAATTGGCCCTTTCACCTTCGCAGGTATTGACGCAAAAATCCCTCATCAAGACAGCAACCTGAGAGCGAGCACTAAGCTCTTGTCTTACATACTGATATTGTGCATCAGTAACGCATACTCCCAAACAAATTTTGCAACAAATCACATAACCTGAAACATCACCTGCAGACATAAATGTGTGTCGCGTAGGAACGTGCACAGAGTAAATACACAAACGCTCCCCTTCACTTGTGTCTGTCCCCTCTGTGGTGTCAGGTTTGGTCGGGGATCAGATGAGTTTCAGAGCTGCTGCTGTTATCGTGCTGTCAGCCGCCTGTCAGTAAAAAGAACCTGGATTCACAAAGGGCATTTAATGCTGATCAATTCAGCTGTCGCCTCGTTTCGCTCTCTGTATTCACCATTAGCCCGTGGCTGATGATGAACCTGTCTCTTACAGGAAATTATCGCTTTCTGTGTGAACAGTTCTGACTCACGCTTTCTAATCCCAAGTTTCTGTTTGATCTCTTGTTTTCATGTTTCTTTTTTTCTTTTTTCTTTTTTCTTTTTCAGGGTCTTGCAGCTGTTGTTGCTGTTGTTGCTCATCAAGTGTATTTTCGGGGCTTTTTCAACTCACTGATCTCACATCGACACACGGCAGAGTGTGTGTGCACACGTAAATGAGATCTCTCTACAATATCAACCTCGCATAAATTCTGCCACACGTAGTTTTGGGAACGTTGCATTGATGTCATTTCTGCCACAGCATGTGCTGAGGTTTGTAAATGCAAAGGTCAGAAAATGAAGCCGTTAGCATATAGACACATGTAATAAACACTTTTACTTCAAATGATGTTCGCTGACAATCTTACCTAACCATACGAATAATGCGTGACTAAATTGTACGCACACACTTGTCTTGTGTTTGCTCTCCAGAATACTTGTCAGGTATCAGAGTGTATCGTGAGTAGCACCCCACCATGACAGCCTCCCAGTGGGGACACCGGCATTAAAGTGCCACACTCTCCGATGCCTCGCCTGATCAGTCTGCCTAGAAAAGACGGGGTGCTTATGAAAGGCAGATTTCTTTCTTAAGAATACATCAAAGCGACCAGGCATGCTCACTTCCCTCCTTCCACACTCTGCCGAGGCTGAAGAAAGAAAACAAGAAAGAAAGCAAGGTTGGGAGGAATAAGCGCGGCAAATTGGGTTTGCCATGGCTGGATGTGATGCAAAGACCGGACGAACTAAGTCAGAATTCAGGGATATATGCCAAAAGAAATTACTACAGCTCTCAGTGAGAGTAATCCACCACTTCAGTGTGTACTTCCTTTTCTTTTCACAGCGAAGGGAGCTCATGCCATCTTTATTGAACTCCAGTATCAGCTGTCAGAGCAGGAAGGATTCGGTGATTTATTTTGAGCGGCTCTTTAAAAAAAAAAAAAAAAAAGTTTGCGTTTCTCTCTGAGGGATTTATAATCTATAAGTGCTGAGGTGAAATTTGCGTTGATTTAAAACTGGTGCTGGAAGTTCCTCAAGCAAGAAAAGTACTGATTAAGTAAATCCAGTCGGTCTGAGATAAAACAAACTCTCCTCGAGGTTTGCTCCTGCAATTATATATTTCACCACCATTAGCCAACAGAAGCAAAGGGAGGTAGAAGATGGTCCTTATGATTAATAAATAGAGACATGTAATGTTAATGACCTTATGTGGCATTTAATAAAGGCCCAATTCCCTCCTGGAATAAGTCATTGTAGCCACATTGTTCAACAGCTGCTGACTCACATTTACACAATAAACTGCAGGCATCTTTGTGTCTATAGAAAGAACAACCAGCAACTGTAACTGTAGCATTAACATGAACTGTCAGTTCTTCACAGAGGAAGAGCTTCTGATTCATAATTTGTATGTGTGTGTGTGTGTGTGTGTGTGTGTGTGTGTGTGTGTGTGAGTGTGTGGCCCACCAGCAGTTTAGAGGGCAGCGTCTGCAGGGGAGCCCGCGAATGAGCACGGCCGTCTAAATCAGTGCTGACAGCCTCACTGCTCATCTCAAAGTGTGAAAACAAACCGTGCACGGACAGCTGAGGATCAGCTTAATGCGGTGACGGATCCCGCGATGTATCCACTTCATCTCCTCGCAAACATTTTCCAAAATTCTCCGTGGTAAGTCGCTGGGTATTCTTCACACCTCGGCTATGAAAATGAAGCTTTTAAAAAGCCATCACACTCAATTAATTGTTACCCTGATTTGCCCTGGAAGATTTTATATCCAATTATCACTTCAACAATAAATGGTTTAAATTATCTACATTTTTCCCTTCTCACTCTCAACTCAATTTTCTATGTGAAATTGATTCTCATTTAAAAGGCTCCTGAGAGTAAAGACAGTCTCGTGTTAACTTTTAACCTCCATTGTTATAGTTAACACACTCAATACTCGATACTATAACGTGCTAATGTTCATTTTAGCCGGAACGAAGTGCACCATAACACAGACATTTGACTTTATTTAACATTTATTGCTAAATCATATTATTAAATGTTGCCTTTCTCTTACAATGAGAACTGTTTCAAGGTCCACATATTCCAGGATTCCTCATGTTTGAGCTGAGGGGGTGTGTGTGTGTGTGTGTGTGTGTGTGAGCCCCATGTGACTGTATAACAGTTTGTTATATATGGTTAAATCTTTGACCGACTAAACTGCAGATGTCTGAGTGTATGAGCACGTATGTGGCGCACATGTGCATTCATATGTTTGTGTGTGCTCCTGCAGGTTAGATCAATACATTAGAGACTGAGACTTGACTTACACTAGTCACCATAGACTGGTCTGCCTTAAGATCGTTTCAGATTCTTGTCTACACATCTGTTGAAGGTCAGATTGCTTTTTCAGAAACTTGTCGCCCTGGCCAGAAACAAAGGAGGCTTAATATTTCTTTGACAGAAAATTGTCAAGAGCAGCAGAAACTGAATATCGGCGCAAAATGCCTGCTCTCAGAGGTTTCAGTGCAAAAAAAATCATTTTCACACACCGCATGGGTCAAACCACTGTGAGTTTATTTTGTCCTCAGACTCCTCTTATTACACTGTTTCAGGTGGGCTGCTATACGCTCCAGAAATCACCAGTATCAAAGGGTAGCTCCACCAGTTTTACAAATGAAAGAGAGTTTACAGGTTTTGGGGACTACTACCAAGTCATGTCAAAACAGTGGTAGAACGCCACGATGTGGCTCCAGAGGAAGATTCATGCAATCAGTGTTTAACTTGCATCATGGGTAATGTGGATGCCAGGTTTTGGAAAAAAGAAAAAAGTAGGATTTAAAAAAGGCAAATCTCCAGATGAGGTGAGAATGTAAGTAAATCCACAGGTTTTTAGTAATTGACGAAGATATTGGAGTGTTGGATTTTTAAACATTTTGTAAACCTGGTGGCAGCACTAGCTGAAATGTTCAGGGATCATCACAGTTGTGAGAACATAGCTGTATCAATTTCAGTGTCAGGCTAAAGAGGCTAAAAGCACAAATAGAAGAAGTGCTAAAACATCATCTGAAAGTGAAGTGTTTGCATGAAATGGTATCGCCACAAAATCACTTCACTCTTGCAATTTCATGGTAGACATTTAGTGAAGGTCATTACATGATCCATGAGGAAATATATCATCTAACAAGTCCTGAAAAGCACAGAGCCATCAGACTCAAAGCTGCAAAGGTGTATTTCTCTCTAAATGAATTTTATTTGAAAAAACCCTCAAGCAAAACAAATATCAATGCACTAGTTTCTCTCACAATCCCAAATGAAACCATCTCCAACTTTTTCAATCGAAGCCAGCCGTGTGTGTGTGTGTGTGTGTGTGTGTGACCCTGCATTGTAAAAAGATGATGTGTGTTTTCTGTACAAGTTCACGCTCTGTGATTTCAGAACAGTCTTTGGGGCTTTGGTGTCCTCATCCTCAGATCCCACAGCTGAACCTAATACAGGGGAGCGGTGTACGGCGGGAAGAGGGCAGGGAGCGGAGCGTGAAGGAGCAGAGCAGGGCAGAGGAGAGCAGAACGGATGAAAAGGAGAGTTTGAGTAGAGCCGAACAGAATAGAGAGAGAGAGGCAGATAGAAAACAGAATGCGTTGAGGGAAACTGAAAAGAGTAGATGATGATGTAGAGTCCTCCATGGTGGAGTAAATGACAATTTAGCTGGAAAGTATCAAATGCAGCTGAGGTGAGAATCAGAACGAGACAAGATCCAGGCAGGGCAGAGGAGAGATCAGGATATATCAGCATATACTGCAGGGGTATCCAAGGATGCAGCCGTCACACCTAATGATAGGCTGAGACATGCATCAGATAGGGTTCAGAGGTCACAAGGCCACCCTGGCTTTCATCATCCTGTATATTGGCTCTGGGTTGTACAGTGTCTGAATGTCAAAGGGGGATGAAGCCGGCTGGAGGGAAAATCAATGCACTTTGGAAACACTGTTTGGCGCCTGCACTTTGTTAGCAGCGCACACATTCAAACACACACACACACACACACACACACACACACACATACACACACATACACACACACACACACAAAAGCGTGATGCAGACCTGTTTTGACATTTTACCTGAAATAAATCGGTCTGAACTGAGCTTTCAGCAGGTATTGTGGGAGGCACCTGCTTTATTTTGCTATATGACTTCTCTTTAAACGAAAAGCTCAAGCACAGATTTACTTATCGGTAAAGCTTCATGTTGAGTTGTGTATTATGAAACGAACATTTGATGTTTTTCAGCCCGTCAGTGAGTTGCGTTGCAGCTTCTTTGACTTTTCGGTGTCTGAATCAGACAGCAGCATTAAGAGCAGCATTAAAAGACCACATGAATAGCCTGTGGAATTACTAACACAAATTAAACTCCCAGCTGGCTGATGTGTACATAGGAACTCAGAGCTGAACAAGATTGATTTCACTACGTCAAGTGAGTGAATTCACTGTAGCGTAGAAATAAAATGTGCCTTGTCCGGGCTTGACTTCTGCAGCTGTCAAATTCAAGTTGAGTTACATGACCAGAGAACATATCTGACAAACAGCTTTACTTAATATTGTGCTGAGCCACTCCTGTGTATTTAATCTGTGTTTCTAAGAAGAGTTATTGCAGAACCTGCTGTGCTTATGAGTGCCATACCGTTTGCAAGACGGTAAACATGAAGTTAGAAGTCAAACATCCAGCAGTCAAGTTTTCTGACTTTGTAGGGGTCAATGGTCAACTCCTAATCTATGAATTACTTTTCGAAATCACCAACAATTGGTAAGTCAAGTCAAGACAACAGGTAGAAAATAACAAACTGATGCAAACTTGGATTTGATTGATAAAATAAAACACAAATTAATGGTTACAAGAAATATGATCGCTCATCTATGTTACAGAGCATCAGGAAAAGGTACTAAAATCAAGAAATTAGTTAGCATTTTTGCAGTTCCACTTTTCAAGGTTTTTGAATGGGTTTCCAGTCCTGACACCTTAAATAAGGTCTGTGGTTAAAACAAGCTTAAGAAATGTTCACATTTTGCTTTGTAACATAACACATCTCAGTAAATATCCATTTTGTGAAATGGAGACAGAACAGTTTTGATATGATGTCAAAGCAGTCAGTTTATTGTTTAGCAGAGATAGGTATCTACTAAAGTAGCACGCTAACCAGCTAGCCCTGTGCCTGGAAAACCTTCGTCTGAAGCTAGTCTGGCTAGCTGTACGGCTAACTGTGCTAACTACCTACTGTAAGAGTAACTACAGTCATGGAACAGAAAACAGTTAGTGGCAATTAGCGGTTCCTCTGGGGATAAGTTACCCCGAGCCTATTTGTTTGCATTATGAATTCAACAGGTAGCAAATTTTTAGGGTCTCCAGATATTTTGAAAGGCAGTTGCTAATGAGTGGTGAGATGAGACTAAGGTAATCAGGCATATAAAACGTTATCACGCTAAATATGGAGACTCATGGAGGGAACCAGGGTGATGCTAGATTTCAGGTTTTCCTACAAAAACATGTCATCTCTGCAGTAACCTTCAGGGATCAGGGTTGTTATGCTGATCAAAAGTATGATTGAGTAATCAGTTCAAGCATATACTTCAACTGTGGACTGGACACATAACTGGGATAACACAAAAAATGAATCAAGACGGGGATGAAGTGTGCATGTTGACATACTCATTGTGGGATGTTTTATGTATCTATATTGAAGCCAGCGCCATCCAGAGAACACCTTTCAGGCAGCAGCATAGTTTGTATTCTTCCAGAGTTCTGCTCTCCTGTTGTATTTCTGTCTCCGAGGCCCAGGGATTGAGGATTTAGCGATGATCAAACTCACTGGCCTGGACAAGAATAACACAACAGGACCAGCGCTCTGACTCCTCCATCTATTGTCGAGATGATTTGACCATCTGGGGTGCTGGGGCTGCGGAATGAAATAATGACCCGGAGAATTGCCGACAGAGGATGGGGGTGACGGAGGGGGC
The DNA here is from genome assembly GCA_903131615.1 of Diplodus sargus. Classification (NCBI taxonomy): domain Eukaryota; kingdom Metazoa; phylum Chordata; class Actinopteri; order Spariformes; family Sparidae; genus Diplodus; species Diplodus sargus. The sequence goes on from CAEMYA010000008.1 coordinate 3,747,047, forward strand.
AAGCAGAGGTGTGACGGGTGGGTGGAGGTGTAGACAGGTTTCTTTCTCAGGCATCTGATTCCCTCGTGTAATATGGACACAATTAGGAAGAGGGAGAATGTCCTGGAGCAGCTTTATCCCCAACCTCCAGGATCAAAGAGATGAGAGTGACTTCTGTCGTCCTCAGCCCGCAGCACTCCTTTTTATTCCTCCACCTAACCTTCACCTTTTCTCCACCTTTCTCCTTTTCTTCTTCTGCTCTGTCTGAAGCTTTCTCTTTGTCTCATCTCCTCCAACCTCGCGACAGTCGGCCCAAATCCTCTGCATTCTATTCTCTCATCTGCTTCAGGCTCCGAGACCCATTAATATTCATCCATCCATCCTGTACTTATTTTAATAATGTCACTGTTATATGCATGTCCACGTTCACATGCTCATCATATGCTCATCTGTCGTGTCCATTTACATTTACAGCAGCTGTTACTCATGGTTTGATCGTGTTCTGCTTCACGTGCTGCATCTTGATTCTGAATTCAAAATTTGCACTGTGCGGAAGGTCTTCGACCCAGATGTCTGTCGCACATCCGAGTATGGATCCGCATCCGTAGGAGTAATCTTGCGGACATATTCCCGGTGGGACTCGTGTATTAGTGGCGCGGAGCTGCACTGTAGACTCCCAGGTTGTGAATGGGCTTCAGTGTGTCATAAAGTGTCTTGCGCATGTAAAAGGTCTTGAAGTTTAAAAAGCCCAAAGTCCGGGCCAACGGGAGCTCCTCTCTCCCACAGAAAACAATGCTCATGAAGTGCCAGAGTAGAGTAGAGACGCCTCATCAGAAGTCCCGCCTTTAGTCCTGTGACTTCTTAACGTCACACCAGAGTCGGCCAGAGACATGGTGAGCGGCGCTGGCTCAGGCGTGTGTGTGCTGACCAATCAGACGAACTGGGTATTCAGGAGAAGGGGCCTTAAAGGGACAGGAGCTAACGCGGAGCATCTTGGACAGAGCTGCAGCATCGGACGGTGCGCGAAAACTGGTGTGTTTTTGAGCACTGAAGCGTGTAAACCCAGTAGCCGCCCAAAATAAAATCATAAACCCTGAAACTGAACCCAACAATTTCTCCTTTAATTCCGTTGACGAAAAAAAGAATAATCCAGCTCTGTGAATACCTCACTCTCCCCAACATGTCTTGAATATCTCGAGAACATAAAGGAATGGCTTCACCCTCTCTCCCTCATCCTCGCTCCCTCTCGCTGCATGGGTTGTGACACCGTGACGGAGAGGCATTCGACGAGGATCCTTTTCACCCCGGCACATACCAGTGAGGGTCTACTGCTCTCAGTGCTTTTGAAGCACTCAGCTTCCCCTCTTCACTTCGTTTTGCTCCTTATCTGCCCTTCTGCGATGGAAAGATAAGTGGCCGTGACACCACACACCTTTGTGCCTCGGCTCCACTTTGCAGGTACAACACACCGCATCTCTCAGTTAATATTCATGCGGCGGGAGCTCGTGTTAATAAAATGTGGAGTATAAACGTTGTGCAATATTCTGTCCGCAGTCTTCCGCTGCTCGCATGAATAGGGAAGTTGTTTTCATGACCAGTTCGCTGCGCAAATGTGCGGCGCATATTGATTTGAATGTCGACGATAACTCTGGTGCATTACTGTAATGAAACAGCAAACAGCCCTTTAGCCTTGAAGAAAATAACTCTTTTTTTGCCTCTATTGTTTCCAGACAGGATTATTTAGCCGTAAAATAAAAAAGAGGCCAAGCACAGAGCTTGGGTGAGCCGAGCTGAAGGCTATAATTACCAGGAGACGCAAGGGGGAGAGGAGAGAGAGGTGGTCATTTAGATGGGATGTTAATTGTAATTACTGTTCTGGTGGGATGTCGCCATGGCAACCTTAGCCACCTTTAGTCTCGACCTGACCGTGGAGCCTGTTTGAGTGTGCGTGACAGCGAAGGCGACTGAGATGTCCACAAAGCAACACGGGAGTCCATGTTTTAACATCCGGCTGACAGATATCCCGTCCACTTTTACTCCTCCGCCTCCTCCATCCTCCATGTCTTCCCCGTCCCTCTCACTCCTACTTTACTTCTCACAACTCACGCAGCTCCTCCACCTCCTCCTCCCGTCATTGCTCCCTCATCCACGCTGACCTGATGTTTTGCTTTCTGCTCTGCTGCTTCCTCCTCTCATGTCAGCCGTTAATCATACACAAGTAGTCCATGGACAGAGTGTACTTACTCGGTTTCTGTTTACAGCATATCAACCAAAGGCTCTTCTATTTTCCACATT